>CACRXP010000859.1:93900-111395 GCA_902702965.1 Spirometra erinaceieuropaei | reverse complement strand
TGAGAACTTGCCTCCTTCTCCTCCTCCTTCTTCGACCCCGTAAGAACCCTGGTGTCCGAAATAAATGCAACGCTGTTTGTAATTGCGAATTCAGGTACAGTGCTGTCGACCGACGACTGCATGGTGAGAGCTGAAGAGAACCGGCCTTGCCCCATTCTGTGACATTTCCAAGGTCAGTGAGGTGTCGGGAGCTACCGGCCGACTCCTCCCACAACTCGTTGGTAGTGGTACTCACAGACTGGAGGCAACCATTGGACGCCAGATGATGGAGCCGAAACATCTGGCACAGTTACGGACATGGCTACCATTTTGGGGAGGTAGAAAAATCACTCTTGACGCTGATGATCTAACACGAATCGTCGGCGGAGAGAAATTAACTTAACTCTCAACTAGCTGCTAACCCGAGAGAACCAGCATCCTCGACAACTTCTCGAGTCGCTACCTGTTTGAGCCACACTTCTCTGGTCTGCAGTCCGTCAACAGGATACAATTGCCTCTTGCGCACTAGGACTTTGCCCGGTCAGAGTAATTCGTAGCGCCGGAAGCGCGCAAATGAACAGTGCTTCCTGTGTCAGCTGTAGCGAATCACACTGCTGAGTGGTTCTCACCAACACCGGTGATTACATCAAGCCCAGTAAAGACTCGGCTGCAGAGGGCCAGATAATTATCGCAACAAGTACGAAAATCTGCATTGAACACGAAGGCTACCGAGTTCGTCAGGTGTGTGGTTACTTAGTAACTGCGTCCTTTAAACACTGCATTTCTTGCGGGTTCCGCTACCTTTGCCTGATGCTGGAATAATGAGAGTACCCGAAACCCCGCGCGCGAGTAAGCCTCGTCTCCCAATGACCAAATCTATCGGGGTTTCAAGCGCTGGCATAAAGTTTGTGCTAGCAGTTGCCAGCGTTTGGTGTCTTTGAGGCAATTAAGCCCTTCTCGTCAATTTTTGCTATCTTTCTAAATGGGGAAAGGGGGACTACCTGGCCATTGAGGACTAGCACAAGAAGGCCTTAAATAATATTAGGCCCACTCCGTATATGTATGTTTACCAGTTGTTCGATACATAAAAGATGATAGAAGATGGCAGTGGGGACAAGAACTGTGTGGGCATTGGCAACAAGAGCAGTTTGCCTCGTGTTTTCCCACGAAATTAAACTCGACGTTTACGAGGGATGCTTTTTAGACTGATTCCAAGCCTAAGACTTGGAGCTTCCGGGTTGGAAACCTTCGAAGTCACGACTTCTAAGAAACTTCACTAGTTCCGACCGGGAGTTGAGCAAAATTTGTCTGTTGTCATCACTCGCGCCCCTAATTCCTAATCAGCTCGAGCAAACATACTAGACAGAGAGACCCCAGTTAGCTAACAGAAGCGAAGAGGCGAGTTCTAGGAAGTAGTCACGGAGAAGGAGACACGATCGCTGGAACAAGTGCCTTATTAGCCTGACGTTTCGGATTCTCACTCGACTCAATTATCAGAGACGGAATCAGATAACCGCTTGACAACGGCATGCTTCAACACCTGGCCAGTCGAGCTCTGATGCACTCGCGAGCTGCCAACTGTGATAGGCATATAGCGGCATAGAAACTACATCCTATAAATGTCGCAACACCTGAGCATTCCACTACCCTTATCCGATTCCGTCACTGGTGATTAATTCGAGTGAAAATCCGAAACGTCAGACTAATAAAGCACTTGTTTCGGCTCCTTCTCTGAGACCCGAGTGAGATTTGTCGTAGCATCAGCTTGGAAATCAGGGGTTTTTCTGGGGTTATCTGAACACATTGCTGTTCCTTACAGTTTGAATCAGGCTGTACGCCCGCAAATGCTAACATCCGGAGACTTTTCAGCCTTACATACACAGCGTTTTACGAGGCAGTAAGTGTTAGCTCTCTGCGACCTTGTCTTTGCTTGCCGGCCTTCGCAAGAGTTCGTCCCGTTGTTGGTCACCCCTGGAAAAGCCGAGTAGCCGACAGGTAAGCTAATGGACACATCCGTCCTCCCAGCGACAACAACAGAGAAAGCAGAAGCCTTTCAAACACTATATGATTGGAAAACGAGATAAATGCCTTTTGCGTTGGGTGTTGTTTGAAAACACAGACAAGTGGACACGTTTTTGCACTAACTTAGGAAAAAACTAATAAAATACTGTGCTCCTCTTAATGCAAGGTTACACAACTTACACTGTCGTTGCTTATTTTTCACCTGTCAGTTCGGTCGTTATAAACAACGGAGGCCAGTACTCTCCCAAAGGCTCTGTGGTGGCTTACGTGTGAAAATGATCGTATTAACGGTGTACTGCGCAGCTTATGCCTCACGCCCTCGTTCCTCAACTTAAGATGAAAGGGGGAGAAGCAGTTGACTAAACCGCAGTTGCGTCTACACATGCCGCACACGTATCGTGGGTCGAAGTCCTGTATAATTAACAATTCGTATAGTATCTGGGCAAATTATCTAATGACTAGCACACACATGAAGCCTCTATGTTGTCGAACTTTCGTTTAATTCCTTCCCCTATTTCCCTGCAATCCGCCTACAAAACTTCCTAAAGGTCGGATTATTGGGAATTCCGCACCTCCTGGCCGGACAAACAAACGTCACGAATTCGACCTCTATATCCTCCTGCAAGGTGGTCAGCCACAATTTCCAAAGCTAGACTCTGGTTCTGCCAACTGCGTTTTTAGATCCAGAGTAGACTTTAAGTCCAGTTCGCCCACTCTTGAGTTATCTCGTCCGTGGTGTGCTACGTTTGACCGAAATACGGAAGCACATGAACAGATTTGCATGTACATTGAAGTCCGAATTAGAGTTAAGAATAGTAACGGCAGATCGTAGGACCCACAAGTAGATGGCAACTACTAAAATGTACCCTAAAATGCAGTGTGACTATAAACACCACTTATTATTCAGCATTCTCACTGATTGAAAATTTCCTTCTCTTCCTGACTAGATTTAAGCTTACCAGAGGAGCTTTATTCAGAGCCTGTTATTTTCGAAAATTACTTCTTGTCTATTCCTTAATTGTCGCGCTCCATTTCTTCGCCCGAACGACAGTGCACGATAAGGCTTTCGGCCGAAATTTATCTATTTTGTGTGCATTCTTGCTCTCCGTCCTGTGTGTTGCCCCACCCATAAAACCCCTCTCCCATTAATCAACGTATGACACAGTCCATAGGCTTGCTCAAGTTAGTTGGGGGTCCTACATCCTATCGTTCCAGAGGGGGATGGGAGGCGCGTAACTAGACAGGAGCAAAGGGAAGAGTTGTTGCTTTCAGTCCTGTGGTACTCACGTAGGTCAGGAGAGTGCGTTGTGCGGAGGTTAGGACATCTTTCACTGCGACTTCCTGTAAAATGCGCGACACCAGCTGAGTGCTCTCCCTCTCACATAGTTTTATGCCTGTGGCTTTTGTGGCAAGCAAACAAAACCGTTTCATCTGACCCACTTGTGGAAAACTCGGCGACCTCGGTAGGGTTCGAACCCATTAGAGCAGATGCAAGGCTTGTGTGCAGTCAACGCTCTAGCCATCGGCGCCACGGGGCCTCGACCGGGTACCGTGTGGTTTAGTCACACTTGGGTCAGGCTACCCGCCCAACCTAATGCAACGCAGGGAGTCCACCAACTCTGCTACAGTAAGCTGACTGCCAAAACAGGATTTCCCAAGCAATCAGTCTAAAATCCACCAGGCTCACTTAATTAGAAAGTAGATAACAAGGACAGTTAAAACAATAGTGGTTCTGATCCGATATTTTAACTAAACTGGATCAGGGCTTTCTGTAAACCCGGTCGGTTTCCTCTCCCCTGTAACTGTTAGGCCATAGAAAGTACTTAGCTGGTTTTTTCCGTGAGAACGTACTTTTTAGACTTCTGTTAGACTCACGGTCATTTCGTCCAGAGACATAGGGGACCAGAAATGCAGTTTCTTTTGGTCACTGTTTGAGAGTCCCTTTTTTCCCTTGCTTTGGAGAGAAGTTTTTAATCGAGTTACGACCAATATTATGTTCCCGGCAGTTCTCGTTCCGTTTTGTAATATTACCACCTGTTATCTACTGACAGAGGGCCAGTTGACACCCAAAATGAAGACTTTTTCGATGGGAAAGAGGAACAGGAAGCCCTTCCCCCTAATGCAGGTGACCTTGTATCAAAGTCCAGTGAGATCAGGGTTAGGCTTAGGATTAAAGTTCAGTTCAAGGTTGGGATTAGTGTTAGGATACGGGAATAGGTATCCGTCCTAGAATCTAGCACTAGGTCACCTATATTACCGGGCGAGGGTGTAGGTTCCTATTCCCATGTCTTACCTTTTTTCTCGAACCAGATTACCCAATCGACTTAGCTCTCGTTTTCGGAATGTTTATTCTTCTGTTTTGCCGCATTTACCATGGTCGAAATCCTGCCCGTCAGTGTGTGCGTAGGTGCTGCCGGCGGGTGAGTGGGGTTTCTTCACCGGTGGTCGTGGTGGTGCAGGTGGTGGTGGTGGTGGCGGCGGTGGTGGTGGTGGTTGGTCATGCCGACATTGTGCTGTGGATCCGGATGTGTTTACTGAGATCATTTTGGATCTTGGACGTGCGTAGATGCTGGGGACACACAGAGGCTGAAAATCGGTAACAACAGTCCATGACGCTACAGTTTTGCATGTTTTTTGCTTCGCCTTGATCTCCTCTGTCCTGTAAGCCTCAAGGATAGTCAGACAAATTCTGTCGGCTCGCATGCTTTGTTCGATGGTCCTGTGCTAACATCTCCCAGGACTTACGATCGATTTGGAGGTACTTGGATGAGGTCATCAAGGTGCCCCTATCATCGTTGCCTTTTGTCCACCCTACTAACGGCTATCCGTGATAGTCGTGGAGGAGTCGTTTTTACGAGTATGCGTCAGCCATTTTCAAAGCCTCGTCACTCTATTGCTTCAGTGGGCTAATAAGTACTCGGGTTAACGAACGTATCCAGGATCTGGGTGTCCGCGGTCCGTTCCCATTAAAAGTACTTGAAGGAGGCATTTCTGACTTTTTATTTGGCTTTGATGAATCGTCAAAGTCCCCGCACCGTTGGAAAGCATTGTCAGAACGGTAGCCCTTCGCACTGAGAGTTTTATATTAAGGCTGATGTCGTGACGACTTTAGACGCCCGACTCTCATTAAAGGCCCGAGCTGCCACCATATCGTCAATCTTGATGGTCCGTGAGATCGTGCTTCCCAGACAAGGGAGTTGGTCTATCGTTGTAAGCCAGTTACCACTGAAAGTTACAGTTTGCTCTGTGGATTTTTCAGTCGGTACCGGCTATTGAACGACCATTGCTTTCTTCTTGTTAATGGCCAATCCGACGTTGGTGCATCACGAGGCACAGTACTCGGGGCTCCACTGAATGTCCACTTTGGTCTTCATGTTCATCGGTCAATCAGCTGTAAATAAAAATTCAGGAAGTCGACCAAAATATTAGCCTGTCATTGGTAAGATAATTGATCTCGGTAAGCGCTTATCCGTATCTGGCATGGAAGACTTACTCTGGTGTAAGCAGTAATAGCACTTGGCTGGGCCATCCTACCAGGGGTTGATTATGTCGATGGCTACACCTGACCACGTTTAAATGAAAACAGGGATTTCAACTCTCAGTATCATTATGTAATTTAGTACGGAGCAGGAGTATCAGATCTGCAGAAGAGCATCCCATCAGGCCGGTTAGGAATAACTAGAATGTAACAATTATTGATCCGTTTTTGAGTTTGGCATCAACGTTCAAAGGCGACACCCGGCACGTCATGCTCCTCTAATGCATATATGACAATGGTGTTTGTCTGCGCCTTTTTGGCCAAATTGATCGTGTACGTCTTCTCCAAAGACACCAAGATGTTCGTTGCTAATGTTACAGACTTGAGATTTCTCAAAAGTGAAAATTTCTTAGTTGGTAAAAACTCGACTTGCCTATGAAGCGTAGATTGTTTTTGTAAACTGGTCCCCCACATGATGCAACGTATTCTTTCTTCCGAAATCTGTTGGAGAACACAAGACTGCTGACTGAAAGTCAGACTGAAGAATGTGCCTATCTTTTACAAACTGAATCTACTGTTGTCTCGTCAGTCCACAAACAGTGTGGCAATATAACTATATGTATCATAAGTATTTACTTAAATCCATCTGGCAACCGTATTAGAAGCGGCGAAGTTTTCCTCTGTATGTGTGCCGATATATGTATATATTTTACTTTAGTTTTCATGTTGCGACTCGTAAATGTGGACCGCAAAACTCAACCAACAAAATATGCAAATCGCGACTGCCTGTGTGAGCTAAAAATAGGGCTGTTTTTGTTTTTTTTTTGTTTTTTTTCAGGCGCATTTTCTGTTCTTGTCTGCGTGGGATGCGGAAATTAAGCTGTTTGATTACAAGAGGATAAGAACTTTCACAGCACTTACGCAATTAGCCAGTAGCTCCTGAAGTCCGGAAATTGTGGCTAGCATTCAGAAGGACACCCGTTGCCTTTTGCACATTCGTCCAACAGTACACGTAAAAGTGCCTGTAACACTGATTGAGACCCTTAAGTACCCTCTAACAGGTGAACGTTAGTCTGAGCACGTTTGTCATACCAATTAGCATGGTAGACCATCTAACGTCAATTCATGGCCTCTAATCTGTTTGCTTTTGATCGAGCCCCTTTCTATCTATTTAAATTGCACTTGGAAAATAGTATCACGTAAGATGTTTACATTTTTGTATCCAGTTTCGACGCTTGTGTACATTAAGTCATACTTCAGAGAAATATATACAAGATCCGTCTCTTATGTTCATTTTGAAGAAAATTACGTCTTCAATTCCAAAGTTGGAGGAAGGATTATTTAAATCTTTCAGGGCTGTTTACATTTATGCGAATTGAATTTTTACATGATTATTTGCGTAGCCTCGTATCTATGAGTAAACTCTTTGCAACCCATATGCGTTTGTCGTTTGAAAACTTAATAATGCAATTTTTCACAAAACAAGTGCATAGAACTGATGTGTTGTAATCTTTCTAGAAAATGCGTTACACCTTCTGAAGCACCCGAACCAATGCCATAATCCATTCTTATTCAGCAGTGCTCGTTTTCTCAATGTCGCTCACACATTAAGCTCAGACATCCGGCGAAAAATTAGCGCGCTACCTCGTGTAAGTTGGCTTGGGACGCCGTCCCATGTTGATCAGTGCCCCAACTTCGTTTAGGCGGGTTTTTTTAATTGAAGGTCTAATTAGAATATTCTGTCAAGGCACCATGTGTTTCGGTGTGTGCTCTGGTGTTCTGTCCTCATTTGTCTTGGTTTAAGTTCCGTCACGTACTACTTGTGGTCCTTGTGACTTTGTTCAGTAAATTAGTTGTATTGCGCAATTTTAAACGGGGTGTAAGATATACCGTTTTCTCCGTGGACCCTCAGTTGATGAGCCGAAACTTACCCAACACCGACTGAATCTTCAGACGAGTTCTTCTACAAGAAAGGATCCTCTAAGTGAGATTGCAGGAACGATTAACAAGAAAATAAATACAAAGTAAATCGACACACGGTAGCACACCGGACTGAGCGTTACCCGAGTCGCCCGCGTCTGCCAGCCAGGGAAAGCACTGCGTAATAAGGGCATACAGTGAGTGACCTATCTCATGAAATGTTGGCCGAAATTCTGAAATGCGTTTTCGATTAGGAAGGATTACTTGGTCACGGTTGTAATACTGATTATCTTGTGGCATACTCTTATAAAATTTTGGACTCGGTAGGATGTTGGCTTTTAAATGCACTTCCTTTCAATCTCCTGTAGAAAGCATGCTCGGTAAAAATGACTACTTAAGTAGCATGCATTTTTTCCATTGATTTTCGATGGTCTTGGAAATTCAAATATATTTTATAGGAACTATTAATAAAAATACGCTTTCTTTTAGTCAGTGAATAGAGAATAACGCCTTCTTTATTTTTTATACTTAAGGAAGGATTATAATTAGGTTTTTAAAAAGTTTCTAATTATGAGACTATTTAAGACTGCGAAATGTCCATTCACATAGCATCGTACCTGTCCGTTTACCGCTGCTCCTCATCGAATATACAACATGGTCCGCATCCATTGCAAAATTTTATGGACTCTGTATGATATCTCTTTAATGACATAGAAAAATGTGTGATTTTCTTTATGAGCAGCGAATGCACCTTGTAGAGTGAAATCACTAAGCGCTAATGCAACGAATGATCAGACTCCAAATTATTCGGCAATTATAAAACTTTTTTAAAACCTAATTAACCTCCTTTCTTAAGTATAAATTATAAAGAAGACGTGATTCGCTATTGATTGACTAAAAGAAAGCATATTTTTGTTTGTGGTTTCTATAAAATATATTTGAATTTCCAAGACCATCGAAAATCAATGGGAAAAATGCATGCTACTTAAGTAGTCATTTTTACCGAGGACGCTTTCTACAGGAGATTGAAAAGAAGTGTATTTAAAAGCCAACATCCTACCGAGTCCAAAATGTTATAAGAGTATGCCACAAGATAATCAGTATTACAACCGCGACCAAGTAATTCTTCCTAATCAAAAACGCATTTTAGAATTTCAGCCAACATTTCATGAGATAGGTCACTCACTGTATGTGTACATGGGGTTTGGTTGTTGTGGAATGCAAACCATGTTTCCCAGAGGGACTCATAAAAATTTAACCTCTTTTTACTCCCAGTTCATGAGTTAACTTCGTCATTCTTCACACCTGAAACAAGAATGTAGGCCACTTTAAAGTGCTATACCAGTTTCCATATATTTTGAAAACCAACAGTTCAGTAAATTCACTAGCTCATGAAATGAACCGGAATTTACGAATGGTTACTTATTACTCGTAAATTGGCACAAGTGAACGGACCGAAAGTTCGAATTATCAATGTACGACCTCAGCAAATTAAAGACAGGTGGAATATTAAAAGTAGTAGAGCGTTTAGAAATAAAGATTTTTGGAAAAGTGGAAATTCTGAAAACACCGCAGATAGTTGTAACTTAGTAAATTTGTGTCTTAGCTATACGGAAAGCCTAGTTATTTGAAACGGCGAGCAAATCAAGCGGATTAAGTGCAATAACGGCTGAAAATAGCCCTTCAGTGAAGTTTGCACTTCAATTCCCTCCAGGCATGAGGGTAATTCTAAGTAGGGCAGGTGGTCAACAGCCTACAGTTTGAGTTTTGATTTCAAAACACTTTTACGAGAATTGGCCTATTTTCCCGGTTTGTGGATTGCCTGAGACGCGGCTGACTAAGACAGACAGAAATTCGCATGATTTCGCCGATTGGGACCTTGAAGGAATAAAGGTTTTTGTAGTCACATGTTGACAGGCCGGACAGCGACGGATAAACTTGAATAGAATTACCAGGTTTTCTAAGAATAACCTTGCCTACACCCAACTCCACCTGATTTACGTTGAGAAGAAATCAATTTTCAGGTGTGGCAAGTTTCGTTTGGTAGAACTTCTGAGTGAAGATTACTCTCTTCTAATAGAAAAACACGCGAGAATGCGCAAACCTAGCCTAGGACAGTTGTCGCACAGGAAACCTTCCGAATACTAGGTAACATAGACTTCCACCCAAAATTGTGAACATTTAGGTCATAAAGTTATTTATAACACATTCTTCATGTAAAAGGGACACTTTCCGAAATGAACTAGACAAATAGCGTGGACGATATTTTGGATGCCTAAAATTGATCGTCTTAATTGTCCTTATCACGTTTCGTGTGTTAGGTCACATACTGCTCTTTTTGTATGTCCTCTTTGCGACATTTACAGATGCCCCTCGCGTTCTCAGTTAAAAGCCCCGATTTTCATAAAATAGTACAACAGGTATGATTCCTAATGCGTGCTTTACGAACACCGTTAAAAAACCGCTAAATACTGGGTCAAACAAGTAATGATTCGAAAATCTGAGGAATCTTCGTAGTCATATCCCAATAAAAACTAAAATGCATACATACTGCAAATGGTATCTTTACGAGAGACTAAATTTCCTAGAAAATCAGGTTAAAGCATAAATTTCTTTAAGAGGGTTACATTTTTGCAAACATCAAGAATAAATCGAAAAGCGCAACCTCACTTAAACTGGTTTCTGCATCTTCCCCCACGTGTAAAAGTACAACGTTCTCGCTGCTGACAATGTCCTTTGGCTGGCCTATCTAATTAAATGTTAACTGTAGTTCTGGCATGTGATTTTGATTAAAAAGAATCACTTAGGTGGGGTTGTAATGTCGTGCAGCATAATCCCAGAGTATTTCCGTCGCGCCAGCTTTTGAATGTGACTGCTTGATTAGTATTATTTTTTTCCCACTGATTTTCGGCGAATTTGTAAATCCAGATAAATTTTAGAGAAGGCGTGAACAAAATGTCCCTTTTTGTACTTATTTTGTAGCAACCCATGTTTTCTTCAAATTTTAACCTGAACAAAAGAGTATCTTCGATTTTAAAAATTTGCAATTTTGGGATTTTTCATGACCGTGAAATGTCTATTCATACAGCATCGCCGCTGCACCTTTATTGATGCTGCTTATAAAGTGTGCAAAATAGTTCATATCCATTTAAAACTTTTATGAGCCCTGTATGAATTCTTTCTGATAACCTAAAGAAATGTATTATCTTCTCTGTATGAAAAGTATGCGGTATGTAGTTTGGAAACCTTGGGCGCAGATTTCGCGTCCAAAAATCGATAAGGTTATTTTTAAACAGGAAAACATCTTTTCTTCCAGCACAACATTTGAAGAAGGTGTTATTTTCTACAAAATGAGTACAAGGAAGTGCTTAAGATTAGGGCTTAGGATTAAGAGTGCTACAGCTACAGTAGGTGTACTAACTCACGAAATGATAACTCATTTGATAGGCAATTATGTTTTCTTTAAATCTTATGTTTGAGGGAGGAACACAATTCTGTTTTTTAAAAACCTTTCCAATTCACGAATAATTTTGAACCCGATCTGCTGTTATTCCTACATTCAGGGTTTCCAAACTGCAAGCCGTACATTTTCCGTGTAGGAAAAAACCATCCATTTCTCTACGGTATTAAGAGGGGCCATATTGGATTTATAAACTTTAACGGTGGACTTGAGCCATATTGTTAACTTTACAAGCCACATTAATAAATGCAGAGATATGACGTTTTATGCACAGGCATTCCACGGTCTTAAAAAATCTCATAGTTAAAAACTTTTTAAAACCGAATTATACCCCTCATTCGAGCATAAAATTTAAAAAAGGCGTTAATTTCTACCAAATGAGTAGAACAATGAATATCTTTATGCAGGCTTTCTGTAGCATATATAGGAAATTATAAGAGCGTCGAAAATCAATGTGAAAAATTCATTCCACTTAAGAAGTCATTTTTACAGACCGTAGTTTATGTAGGTGGCCAGAAAGAGGTTCATTCAAAAGCCGCCATCCTGAAGTAACTAAATTATCTTCGGAATTTGCTGCATGGTGATTGGTATTATAACTTTACTTTACTAATATTTTCGAGTCAAAAACACATTCCAGAATTTTGGTTAACATTTTGTGAGTTTGCACACCTATTGTAGAATTAGGATTTAAGTTGGGACACAGTCATAGCTGCCATCCCCCCAGGATTTAGGGTGCGGTCGTCTATGGTACGGGGGTTCAAATTCCCTTGTTCTGCTGTTTGTTACCATCGTTTGGCCCCTAAAACTAATCAGACGGTAAATAATTTAGATTAACAAAGAAAACATAACAGGTTTCAACAAATGGAGTATGGCGGCGGACCCATTTGACGGTTACCGAAACGCCAATTGGAATCCGTGCCGTTCACCTGTTTTTTCTTGTGGTACAAAATCCTAGCCAGTGTCCGTTGTATACCAGGGGGTGTGGGGGTATGCTTTTGTGCGGGTTTTTTCCCTGCCAGCCACCTGCACCCTCTCCTAACTCCGACCTTCTTGGCTTCATCATGGCGCCAGGTCTATGTGAGGTTGGAAGATAGGGTGCGGTCGATGCTGTGTAATTCGCCGTCCCTGCTCCCACCCTGCTGTGGGGTGCATGGTGGACATCTTCGAAATCCATGCTCGAACCGTCAGACCGTTCCGCTTTGATCGACGCTTCGACTCCGAGTAGAACCTTTGATCAGTTTGCCTTCCCTGACCCCGACGGGATTTGCAGGCGATGGACACGAACACTGTCTGGCGTGTCAACGTGTGTTGGTGCGGATTATCTTGGATGTGGTATAGTTGACGTTTGGCGTTCGTGCTAGATTTCGACACAGATATGTCTCCAGAACTGTGTACCATGGTTCCAATTCTGACAGTAGGGTGTTTCCAACGCTTCTGTGATTAATGGCGTCCCTGAGCTCCTTCTCTAGAAAATTCGTCTTCTTTGAAATGACGTAGTGCAGCTAAGCCCTGGTTTCTGCCGCACGACTAGCGTCAGCACCACTGCCATTAACCTTTGGATGAACACATGGAAGTTCGAGTTACCTTGCAGTTGTCACAGTTGTTGCATCTTTTTGAATTTACTTGAAGAGTGCCTAAAGCGTCTACTTGAAGGGTAAGCAGGGGAAGGCTTGGCGTCGTCACATCCATTTCCTTGCACCTTTTGAGGTTTCTGCCCTGGATGTCCTAAAAAACATTCTCCGAAGATTGTCTTTTTCTCTTTAGTTTCGTAAATTTTGAAAAACCCAAAGGCAAAACAATCACGCACACAAGAGAAATGACCTTTCAATGGGTGTTTTGAAAGTCGCCAATAATAGGTCTCGCTAGCATTGGCGTGAGAACTAGAGAAAAAGTCTGCAAGTTGTTTGGGCAGAGTATTACAGAAAGCAAACCGCGACGCACAACTAGAAGACATTGATTAGGAGTCCTTGCAGTCACCGTTTACTGCTGTTGCTTTTACCTGGGACTCCGACTTGCGAGTATTTTTTCCGAAACGTCCAGTACAAAACACTTTTTACTGTCGTCTGGACTACTGTGCATTTGGCACTTTGAGGTGTATTATTTGTTTTAGTAAAGACCCCAGTGACAGACACGTTTGTGCAGCGGTCGAATGTTTCCTTTTAAGGGAGAGTGTCGGTACTGTTGTCAGACCTAGTCTTAAAAGCTTCAACACAACGCCCTTACTGGTAACCTAACAGAATAAGCGAACTTTAGGCTTTCTCCGCGAGAACGTGCCTGGCATGTTTGAATAGTATACCTTCTCTCGCAAGACGAGTCTAACTTCATAAGTGAAGTCTTCGAGGAGTTTTGAGACCGAAGAGGCAGTCATTTGGCATCAGAGACTCTCACGGGCATGCAAGTCAGCCGGCACCAAAAGATCGTGGTGTTGGTGGTGGTGGTGGTGGTGGTGGTGGTGGTGGTGGTGGTGGTGGTGGTGGTGGTGGTGGTGGTGGTTGCTGCGAGCATCAGTTTGCGTCCGCACATCTCTTGAGCCTGTGCGGTCAGTCGCCTGGGTCTTGCCGGAAGGCCCGAGACAGCTGCAGGGTGGGGATGTTGCGTCCCCACCCCCGCCTGCGAAGGCGTATAAGCCTTGGGTAGGTGGGTCTGTCGGTTAGTCGAGTGGTTGTCCGACAATCATCTCGCTACCTGACTGTCACTCGGCCCACAATCTGCGCTGCGTCAAAGTCAGAGGCCTGTGACCAGGCGCGGCGTTGTGCCGTCGTCACACATGAATTCCGATCCAACCGTCGCACAATCAGTTGGTGCCGTGCGTCCGCGTCTATTAGCTGCCGGCCGGTTTCTCCAGCCCAGTTACGTTGTCCGCAACTGCATTATAGCCGCTAGACGATGGATTACTTCGGCTTAATGATTGGATCCCCCCGGTCTCCATCATCTGGCGGTGGAGCGTTACCTAAGGCTTACGTACAGTTCCAGTACAGCACGAACACATCAATCTGGCAGCGGTCTTCTACGGGTCGTTTGTATATTGGAGGTTCTTCTATGGTGTGGGTTTGTAGACTCCCTCCCTATTCGTCCTTTGTTTTGACGACCATTCGTGCGTATTTGTTAGCTGTAAACGCCGCCGCAGTGGTTGTCCGCCCGCCGATAAGGTGTCCCATGCAAACTAATCCTTTTGGATTGCATTGAATCACCAGTTTATGGCAGGCATCATAGGTGACAGGGGCCGAGTAGGATAAGGGTTAGATCACAAGAATAGGTATCCTCCCTAGAATTTAGGGCAAGGCCGGACAACGATAAGGTGTTGGACCCACAAGTAGATGACTTTAATACAGCCAACGCTCTAACCATCTGAGCTACAAGGCCCCACCGAACGACGCGAGTCTAATCAAATTTGAGTCATGTTTACCCTCCCAACTTACTGCGACGTCCGGTACCACTCAATCTGATACAGTAAGCTGACTGCCCAAGCAGGATTTCCTGAGTAATACATTGGGGGTCCTACACCCTATCGTTGCCCAAGGCCGCCTGTAATACGGGGAGTCCCTATTCCCTTGTCCAACCCCAGTTGACCATTGGTTTGGCAGCTGATTTGACGAGGTTCATTAAGGACCCTACCGCTTGAGTTGAGCCGTTTCCCAAAGCTGCCATCACACATAAGAGACACTGGCCGACAAGCTCTTTGGTGTTCTTGGCGCCTCTGCCATCAGGCCAGTGAACTTCATTTTTTGAAGTGTTTGGGCCCATAGCCGTGTTACTAAACATCCTCCCATAAACATTTTCTCCAGTGTGTGTGATGCTATTATGTGTTTTCACGGCAGTAGCGAGTTTGATCAGAGGATAAATTAGAAAAAGCTATTAATTCCACGAATGGAAGAGAATATGAACATCTCGGGTTCTTGAAAAGACGAACGGTAGTTTCACTAGCCAGAGCTTTTGAACTCTGACAGGAGACTGTTGGAGCGCAACAACATGTGACTTTTTATACAATCGTACCGTGAGGGTGGGGGTGGAGGCAGGTGTTTTACGTCCGTGGCTGGGTCTGCTTCGCGCCGCCTGGCCACAATAGTCTCACAGCGAGGTGACGACGTTTGTCCTTGGCGGTGATGTGAGCCGCGCCACCTGGCTGCGTGGGCGTAGCGCGTGATAAGACGGGGACTAGTCAATATGTCCATTGACGGAGTTGGCGTCTGACGCCCACGCCTCTAACAGTATCTGCCCCGTTTTGTTGCCGGTCCGCGCTAGTATCAGCTTTCTGTCGAAGTCGAACTCATGGCCTTTTCCCAGCGCGTGAGTAGTGACTTGAGACAGCAGGTCGCCTCTCCAAACGACCCGATTGTGCTCATATATTCGTGAACTGCGGCATCGGCCTGTTTGTCGTGTATACTAACAAGGGCAGTTATGGCAGTTATGCGTCCGATTTCTCACCTGCGTCCGGCCGACCCTTCATTTTCATGACTCTGGTACGCATGGTATCCGCCGGACGATGGGCGATGCCCACGCCTAACTCTAATGCAATGCGTTCTGTGGCCTTGGACACATTCTCTATGTACGGGAGCGATTGCCAGATCGTTAGTGTCTTTCTTCCGTTCATCCGTCGTGGGGGCGTCCGTGTGCAGCGGCTGACTAAGTTCTTTCGATAGCCGTTCTTTGCCAATCGGTCACTGTGATGCCGTAATTCTTCTTCTCTTCCCTCAGGCTCGCTACAGTGCGTTTTTACTCGATCGAAGAGCGCCCTAACACAGCCCCGTTTGTGCACCACCGGGTGGTTGCTGACACCTGGTTCCCTGCCGGTCGACACGCTTGCGCTGCCGCTCGGTATTCAAGTTGTGGGCATGGCTACCCAGTCATCATCGTCCTTCTTACTCCTTTTGGGGTGTTGCTGTTGCTGTTGGTCCAAAAAACCTGGTCATTTGCCGTGTGGACCAGGGAATGTGGAGTGGAACGCCAAGGTGCGGTCCCGATCCTGCCATCCACCTGCGCCCCCCCCCTTCGCTCTTCTTGACACCGGCTCCAGGTGGAGAGTGGGGAAGAGAGAGTGCGGCAGATGCAGCGCGAGTTCATTATCACTATAAGCTGATTCACGCGCAAGTCACCGTGTCTGTTTCACCTTTCAGTGAAACCTACGGTGGATATCGACGGCAACGACGGTCGAACTGTCGGTTGCTATGATAGCTGAGGATCTGAGTTGTGTTTGTCGTCTGTGGTGCTAAGTACGCTCCACGATTCTGCGCATGACGAGCACGTCAAGTAAGGGTAATTTCTCGGTCTCCTCTTCCCCCCCCCCCTTTTACAAACTTAATGCCGTGGAAGATACCGCTAAGCAGGTCTTGAAAACTCGATTGTCAGTCGCTCTCAATAATTACGAATGCATCGTCCACGTATCAGCGTTAAAACGAAGGTTCGTTGTGGCGGAAAGCCACCTTTTACAACTCTCGTAAGACTGATGCCGCAACTATGCTGGATATTGGAGAACCCATGGGTACCCAGATCTTAATTTTTACAGTTGTTGTTAGTTTTAAACCAGAGGTCAACTGACTGGCGGCCGGAAACGGACGTTCATTCGTCTGATCTTTCGGGCTCAGATAAGAATCCGGCCTCGGAGATGAAGCCTTACCGCGTTCTGTTTAGAACCCCAAGCCTGCATCCTCCCCCCTCCCCCAATTAGGCCCCGTCCGCACAATTAGTTTTGCGCCAGCTGCGTTGAAGCAGCAGCCTGTGATAATTGGCCACCTTAGCCGCCTGCCAACTTGTCGCCGTGTGACCTCCCGTCCAGCTCTTGTCCAGTTTGACCCTGTAGTCCGCACATAGATTGTCATGCCATAGGATCTGATAGGCAAGACAAATGGCTCGGCAACTCCGCGTGACTCACTTGCTCAGGGCAGGCTTACTCGAGGCAATAGCTCATTTATTGTGAATTGTCATGCAACCCGATCTGCGTGCGACGATGACAAACTGTTTCGACGCCGAGCCTGTGTGTGCACGCGTAAAGAAGCTGAAGAAAAACGTGAATAAGGAGGCTGGAAGGTTTAGCCAATGTCTAAGTAAATCATAGCTCAATGAGCGTTGCGATAGTGTAGGCAGGGCATCAGGCAGTCTTCTCAGCATTACGATAGTTCTTACGTTGAGCACTTCCAAACAACCAAATGTTCACGGCGACGGCGGCGGCCGCTCCATCGCTGTTAAAGAACCCGCGGTCGTTTAGACTCTACTGACCATTCAGCGCGTTTAAAAACATCCTGTGTCGGCTGAAAACACCCCAGCCTGTTGTCCCACGGCACCGCGGCAATATGTTCTTATATTTGACAGAGATCGTCCTGTTTTCGCCTTTGGTCTTACTTGAATGGACATTTTGAGCGAACATGGTGCAGGAGACTTGGCGGCGGATACGCCAAATTTCATGAGTTTTTTAAAGGCCATTATCATCGTAGATTGAAATTTCCGAACAGGAAAATAAATCTGTTGGTCACCAACAAGAGGAGTCGGGTAAAAGTCCGCAGCTCCAACCAACACGCCAAATTGCCGCCCACGTACCAGGTCCTGCGGGCACAGGCAAGCGACAGCAGTCCGGGATAGTTCGAAAGACACTATAATTACTGCTTACTGGCTGCTTCCTGTGCGGTCTCATAACGAAATTTC
>CACRXP010000859.1:82590-93858 GCA_902702965.1 Spirometra erinaceieuropaei | reverse complement strand
GCTTACGCATTTGCCTCTATTATGCCAGTTTTGTCATGTGGCGATTTCATCAAAAAATGTGTGCCTGAGGATCATAACACGATCGACATTATCATCGGCGAAACTCGCCCCCCACTACGATTCCCACTGTCTCATCTCTTGGGGCTCATCAGCTGCGTCCGCCAGTGCACTTTTTGATCTTAACCCGATTTCTTCTACAGTTCTCCTAATTGTTTTTCCTTGTAAAAATAACTACCACTTATACTGCTTGCTTACACATAATCGTCGAAGTCGTTTGCTGGGCAGTCGATATGGTCGCTAAGCCACGCATCCTGAATTCTCTTCTACGGTCTACGAATCCTAGGGTCACGGAAGCCGAGCACCAAATCTACTGCTTTTGTCGTCGAAATTATTCGCCCCACTGTCTGTGAACGTGCGGCCTGTTTGCCGCAGTCTGTCCCTCTAGACAAGCATATGAGTAGGTGGGCTAACTCATAAAAGGGCAAGTGAGATTCCGAAATGCGTTTTCGGTTCGAAAAGATTAATTTAATAGGTTGGTAAAACTAGTCAGCCTGCAGCATAATTCTATGATATTTCAGTTACCTCTGGATGTCGGCTTTCGAATGAACTTCCTTCCGGCTGCATGCAAATACTATACTGTGTAATAATGATTACTTAAGTAGCATGAAATTTTCCCATTGATTTTCGAGGTCCCTAAAAGTCCACTTATATTTCATGGAGAACATGCATAAAATATCAATTCTCCGCTCATTCGATAGAAAATTACGTCCCCTTCCAACTTGATACTCGAAGGAGGGGTAGTATTCGGTTTTCAAAAACTTCCAAATTTCCAAATAAGTTTGAACCCGCTCTGCATCACACTTGCATTCAGGCTTTCCAAACTACAAGCCATGTATTTTCCGCGTACGGAAAACCACACATTTTTCTACGGTATTAGGAGAAGGCCATATGGGTTTTATAAAATTTAAGGGTGGATTCGATCCATATTGTTAACTTTACAAGCCACATTGATAAATGCAGAGACATGACGATTTATGAACGGCCATTTCACGGTATTAAAAAGTCTCACAATTAGGAACTTTTTTAAACCGGAATTATGGCCTTCCTTCGATTATAAAATTAAAAGAAGACGTAGTTTTCTACCGAATGAGCGAAAGAATTAATATTTTTGTGCATGTTTTCCACGAAATATAATTAGACGTTTAGGGGCACGAAAATCAAAGAGAAAAATTCATCCTACTTAAGTAGTCATTTTTTACAGAGTGTAGTTTTTGCATGCAGCCGGAAGGAAGTTCGTTCGAAAGCCAAGGTAACTGAATTATTGTAGAATTATACTGCAGGCTGATTAGTTTTACAACCCTTCTTTATTAATCTTTTCGAAACGAAAACGCATTTCGCAGTCTCATTTGACATTTCATGAGTTAGCCCACCTACTGTATGTCTGAAGGGTGGTTTGCGGCAGTGATCAAGGTCGGTTGGAGCAGGAGTTCATCTACCTTTATTGCACTCGTGTTCAGGCTAATGAACTGCTGCCGTCTCTCTGAAAGACCTCTCCTTCCCAAAGATGTTGAGAATCGTTAGGTAGACTAAAGTTATCACTTTGCCTACAAGCAGTATCGCAACTCGTGAGGCTGGAAAACCTTAGGTTCGAGATGGAATTTAGTTGACCGTTGAGCCAGACACCCTACCACTGGGCTAGTAACTATCATGCTCTCTCGGCTGCGATTTGCAGTATTCAAGTGGCGTGTACTGAACTGGCCTGATTACAAGGTACTCCTGAAGAAAAAAAGACCTATACCGGTTACAATGTCGTATGCTTAGACTTGGCCACCGACTCCGAGTTTGTCATCCACTCGCGTGCACGAACGGACTTTCGCTATAGCGAGGACTGTCGGATGCAGAGACTCGTCCTCTTGAAGTAGTTCTTGCAGAGGACAAAAAGGACAGCCAGTCACCATGATCAGGGCTTCTTTTGCTTCACAAAATATTTATATCCACAGTCTTCGCGTTGTATTTTGCAGCAATGTGAATTTCGCTCTGTGAAAAGCATCGCACTCGTGCCATGAGGGCGTCATGCGCAGCTGTCATGATCGCCACACCAAAAAGCTGATAGATGCCAGAGCAGTCCAGCAGTCAGTTGGCTCGCACTCAATCAGGTTCTCTGTGTATATTTTTACTTCACAAAAAATTGTTGTTTGAAAGCCAAAAGAAGAAAGTTCGTGGTGAGGCGTAGAAAGCGTGCAAATTCATCGGGCCCTTGAAACGTGCGTATTGCTTATTTGTGGCACACTGACATCCAAAGTCTTGCTGTTGCACCATAGCACCAATTTCCCCAAATCCTTCCCTCATGTCTGGTTAATTTGACTCCACTGTCCCAGTTTCCCTCATTTACCTCCTCTGGTTAGACACTTGCAGCTTATTCATCTGAAATTTCTGGTAAACTGGTCTGTTTTGTATACATCCAGGGGCATTTCAACTCGTCTTCTTGAGGTTCCCTTTAAGTTAAGACATGCAGCTCCCATACGGTGTCCTACTTAACTGTCTGATGTGGCCACAACCCCCCCCCCCTCCTCCCCCCCGGTGTTCTTTCATGTCGAGTCACTTTCCATCGCCCTGACGGTCCGTGACATCTAGATACCTTAAGGGTATTATCCACGGCACTAATTACATAGTTTATTTCTATACTCTTCTGCCAGCGACATCTCCACCTTCATAGTGGAAGGAATTTACTATAAGACGTTGTAGTAGTTGTTCCCATTGCTTTTACAATAACAGTATTACTAATAGTATGATCAGTAGTACTGCTACTACTAATACCACTAGTACTAGTACTGTCAGTCGTAGTGGTAGTAGTAGTAGTAGTAGTAGTAGTAGTAGTAGTAGTAGTAGTAGTGGCAGTAGCGGCAGCAAACGTGACAGTGATAATAGTCGTAGTTGTTCCACCACTAGTAGTGGGATCAGCAGTACTACTACTACTAATATCAATACTAGTACTGCCAGTAGTAGTAATAGTAGTAGTAGCGGCAGCAAAAGCGGTAGGGATAATAGTTTTAGTTGTTCCAGTTAACCCGTCTGCCTCGACGATGGCCGTCTCGTGATTCAGATGACGGGCGAGGAGTCTCTGTGGTCGTTGTCAATGCGGGGGAGGGGGTATTTGCCCGACAGAACCTTTGATGACACTATGGGAATGGTGACCTTAGACTTGAGTAGAGCGTTGCTATTTATTTTGACCCAAATGTGAAAAACTCGGCGACCTCAGTGGACCTCTAACCCACGACAGCCTCAGTCCAGTCATCGCTCTAGTCACCTGGGCCACGAGGCCCCACCGGGAGTCGTGAGTTTAATTATATTTGGGTCAAGTTATCCGCCCAGCCTACCGCGACGTCTGGAATCCACCAAATCTGCTACAGTAAGCTGATTGTCCAACAGGATTTCCTAAATACTCCATCGAAAATCCACCGGATGACTACCGGGCCCATATAATTAAGTTTCTTTGGTAGATTTTTTAAAATAATTTTGTGAAAAACTCGGCGACCTTGGTGGGATTCGAACCCACGACAGCAAGGGAATGGCCTGAGTCCAGCCAACGCTCTAGCCACCTGAGCTACGTTGGGTCAAAATAATTCGTTCAAAAATCTGCCAAAACACCTATTAAATTGTGTTCATTGTCACAATCGCTGCTGGCGGTTGGAATCTAGGCTGACGTCCAGTAGGTGGAACAAACCCAGAGTTTCGGTTGTGTCCATGTTGACACGGTGTAAACAACAGTTGTGGGCACTGTTGATGAAGTCAGGTTCCATATTTGTTATACCATCATCCACTGTACTCTGTGGTTAAAGAGACAGCCCGATGTTCTTGAAGTCGGGGTTGGGGGGGGGGTATAATGAGTTATACTCACTTGACTCCCGAGGTTCGTGCGTTCTCCTTTGTGGTAGCTGGATTAGTTTGAAGGTTATTTTTTCATCCAACAGGGCGGAGGCGAATGTGCCCATCCAGTGAAACTGTGCACAGGCACTGTGTCTACTTTATTCTGAGTAACCAGAACCCGATTGCATGCTTTAGAGCTCAGCAGGCAGTGTATCAGAGTCTTTTTTGTCTGAGAATATTATCTAAGACTCAAGCGGGGCAGCTCCCCTACTGCAGCTCACCGCTAGCTGAACTTGTTCCGTATAATTTGTTTGCGTTTTCTTTCGGTGGACGAGGGTAGCGAACGTTAACTGGAAAAAGAAGCCCTAGTGCATACAAGGCCAAAAAGGGGACAAAAGCACCCTGTTGGCCTGCAGCATAAAATGGTTATTGCACAACTAGACTTGCTTTCCGTGAGCCTATCAACGGGAGAAGCTACTGAGACAGACTGGGTGTAAACCGTTGCGACTGAACTCCAGTTCATCGCAATTCCTCCTGCCCGAGGACTGTTTTCCGCATCGAAAGTGGCCGTTCATGCTGCGTTTTATACTCAAGTCGGTTACCCATCTCCGGCAGGGCGGTGATATTTCAGCCAACTGTCCTACTACTACTTTCCTCTCCTCCATGTTTTTGACTTTTTCGCATTTCCTCCTTTTCCTAGACGACCAGACGAAACCACTGTTGAAAGGGTCCTACCATTTAAGCCTGGCGTTTCTCTTTTCTGTGTGTGCCTTGCGTTCGTATCTCTAGAAGGAACGGTTAGTCGACTATGAGGAAGAATAACCGTTCGCCTTTGCTCCCCTTGAGACACCCGAGGCTGGAAGGCAAAAAGCGTAAAAAAGACTTGTGCACTTTTGTACTTTTGAACTCTGCGCGAACGCTTCTAGAAGCTGGGATCGTTGGGCAAATTTTGCACTCAGTTTCGTTACGCGAGCGTAAAAGCAACAAAAGGTTGTGCCTGATGTTGAATCTCCAAAGTTTTCGTTCGCATTAAGCAGGCATTTATGGTGGTTGTGGCGTAAGCATGGCTAGACAGACAAGGACTCAATTTTTGGGCCAACTTTTTATGCCTTTGGATGCTGCCTCATCAGCTGACAGTAATTCGTTATCTCACTCTTTTTCTCCCTTGACACAGTACGTCCGCCTCAACTACGAAACCTCGCCAGAGGTGGTTGTGCACCTCTTGTTGCGTGAGTGGCGTCTCCGAGTCCCAAGTCTGGTCATCTCCGTGCTGGGTGGACTGGCAAACTCGCCGCTGCAGGCCAGACTAGCCCGTGTTGTGCAGCGCGGTCTTCTGCGCGCCGCCAAGACCACCGGCGCCTGGGTGATTACCAACGGCCTCGACACTGGTAAGTCCTCCTCCCTGCCCCTGACCTTTAACCTCGAGGGGAGCGGCGGTGGCCCGTTCCGTATTTATGAACCGCAGTCTTCTCTATGCACTCTCATCGTCCCTGGGCTCTTTAGCTACCCTGCCTCCTCCTGCTGCTAGCTCATTCACTCCTGCTCTACTCGAGTAGCTGATTATCCCTGAGAAGAAATCCCTAGATCTGCTTAAAGGGTTTCAGGGATGGATCAAGGTTTTCCGCAGTCTAGACAGACGGCAGCCTACAGAGAAAGGCAAGAAACCCGCGAGGCTGAAGGACACTCGTCACTGTGGTGGTTGCAGCCAGGCCAAAGGTCTTAAAGCCTGTGCTATGCCAGTATCAGCAAACCATGGCCCTCGCAGTCTGGTATGCGCTGGCAGTTCCCTGACACCTGGTTTCCTGCCGATATATGCGTTTGCGCTCCCGCTGGGTAACAGGTGGTGGGCGTGGCTGCCCAGCCATCATCCTCGTTCCTCTGGCCCCTGTTGGGGTGTTGTTGTTGTTGGTGGTGGTGAAAAATCCTGTGGTGAACCAGGCAGTGTGACAGAACGCCCAAGTGCTGTTCCAGTCGTGCCATCCACCTTCGCCCTCCCCGCCTCCGGCCTTCTTCACTCTGTCTTGACACCGGGCCGAACTGGGGAGTGGGGAAAAGAGAGTGCGGTAGATGCTACGCTAACCAACTCTCACTGTGAACTAATTCCCGCGCCAGTCATCATGCCTGCTGCACCTTGCTGTGTAGCACACGATGGACATCGTCGGAATCGACGGTCGAACTGTCGGTTGCAGTCTTTCATCCCTGCCATCCCATATTCGAGTGTTCCGGGTCTGTAATATTCCAGCGAAGTCCACCAAC
Source organism: Spirometra erinaceieuropaei (assembly GCA_902702965.1). Taxonomy (NCBI): domain Eukaryota; kingdom Metazoa; phylum Platyhelminthes; class Cestoda; order Diphyllobothriidea; family Diphyllobothriidae; genus Spirometra; species Spirometra erinaceieuropaei. The sequence continues at coordinate 87,735 of CACRXP010000859.1, read as the reverse complement.
TGTGTTAATTTACTGATATTTCGTTTTTCCTGATCCACAAGAAGAATTTGATGTTGTTGTTGCCTACACGACAATCATATTTGATTTGCACATAAGACCCCTGAATGTGAGCACACTGATAGGAGTAGCAACTTGAGATAGTGTATAATTAAACTTTTCTGGACGCAAGCTGACAGAAAGTGGGATCTTATGGAACATCTACAACTTTCCATATCTCGCATTCGAAGCATGACGGAATGTGGATGGGAGACGAGGAGGGCTGTGTCAGGTGCCCTCATTCAACCTGAAGTAGCTGAAATAGGTTAAACCCGCGGTCAGTGCAGTGATCCTAACTCGCGTCCCGAAAATTTGTCGGCTGGGCCAGTATCCCATGCTAACTGGGAGACGACTAGGTTGCTTTACTGTGGAGTGTACTTAGTTGGTCACTCCACACAACGTCCGCTCCATTTGATTGGTTAGCTGGTGTCCCCAGCAAATTCACGTTCTTTTGCTCTCGTCTCTTCTGCCCTCCAGGTGTCACTCGACACGTTGGCGAAGCCCTTGGCGAAGAGGTCCATGTTCGGGGGTCCAATATTGTTGCCCTCGGAATTGCTCCCTGGGGTGTTGTCCAACAGCGCGAACTCCTCGTCGGTCTCAATGTGAGTCTTTAATGAAGTGTAGTGTGTTGCGCATCCAAAATGCTTTTTCACCAATAGTCTAGGACTCACTTAAAGTGGTTCATAGCGTTGGTGGTAGCAGAACTTGGTATTTTTATTGTCATTGGCGTATGAGCCGTGGCCGATAACCTTCATGCTTCCTGTGGCATTTTATGAAACAAGCCCCGTTCGAGCTCAAAATGAAGCGTAAAAACCCGCTCGTGGCTCATGACGTGTAAGTATACTTAAACTTAAACGAAAAGAGTGAAGCACTCTCCAGTCAGGAAGCACATAAGTAGACCGTCGCTCTGCCTCCCACAAAGATCAGCTCAAAGGGCTAATTGGTAAAACTGACTCCAAGGACAAGGATACCATCGTACACGGCGTATTAAATGAGTGGGACGAAGACGCTTGCTTCTTGAATCGGCTAAGTCCTGAATAACCTGAGAGCCTTCTATGCTTTCAAACATCCTTATCGTTTTACAGCAATGTTTGTAGGAGCCGTTCATATGACCGCTTAGGTGACTGCATCAAGGAAGATGACTTCAGTTTAGTGTCGTTAAGGGACTTTGCGTGTGGGTGTGTATGAAGACTGAAGTGTTTGGTAGCCAATTTCCTTTTTTAAACTGAACCACCCTCCATCGATGGCTCAGTCGGACTTGATTCTGCGCTTTCCTACCACTGAGCGGACGCTGGCGGGGCTCAAGATTGAGCCTTAAGACACAACGGGACGAGTGAGTTCCGTACCACGATCGGTGAGCGCCCTTTTACCTTCCTTCATACGCCCGATCGCAACCGACAGGACAATGAGCTCATGTCTCAATCTTTAGGACGTCGGGATTCTAACCAACAAGTCGGGGGTTCGGGTCTCGGGGGTTTAAAGGTCTGAAATTTGGTATAGCTGGCTGATCACGGTTATTGAGACAGAAATAGACATCTCAGTTTCCCTCGTCTTTGTCGGCAATGTCATTCTGCCTGCACTTATTAACCTATTGAGTAGGACACGAGAATACGTATCCCCCCAGACGCCCTCATGCTAAATTCCAGGGGTGGTAGGACTAGTGTTATGTCTAAGGTTAGGAGGACTAGGCTTCGGATTGGGACTAGTCTTAGAAGAGTTAGGACACTAGACACGTACCCCCGGGATTTAGTATTCAGTCACCTGTAGTATGACAACGGCTAAGGATCGGGCGAAGACCCTCAAGCATCTGTGGCATACAAAGAATACCTACCATACTTATATAAGTGGATTATAGTCCGCCACGATTATTTCGGTTTGGTGTTTCATGGGTACAAGATTGGGTCGTCTGTTGTAGACGGTCTGGTGCATTATCTGCAATGACCTCAGCTCAGAGAGTTGAGAAACCCTTATTCCTGTGTCAACCAATTTCTTATGTGGATGCATTCTTGTTCATGTGTGTCCTAGTCCTCAGCCTGATGGTTATACTGACCTGTGTATCTGATGTACATCATTACCACTCGCTGGAAGTACATGCTGCTTACTGCGCCTGCAATGAGGGCAGAGAGGACGACATTCGAAACTGGATGTGCAAAAGCGCTCGCGCAACGAAAAACCACTGCGACCCCTAGAGCCAGGACGTATCGACTCCCTCCTCCCTCCCCCCCCCCAACCCTTGTTCCAGGCACCCTGGTCGGGTACATGCCTGTTGTTATTTTTCCAGGCTTTTCCGTTTCCACGCGCGTCCCAGTTGACCAATGTGTGTAACAAGGGTTTTCGGTGCGCACGAAAGTCTAACTTGTCACCTGGCAGGAAAGCCGCGCGGTCTCTGTACCGAAGTCGGTCAAAATCTGCCCTTGTTAATTCGGCTGTACTACCGAATCCTACGTGCAGCTCCTACCCTCTCCTTGATCGTGCTCGAATATGCGCGATCCTAGCCCGCGTTCAGTCTGACCTATGTAGATGCGGGGATAGTTTAGGCACAGGATACGCTGCACTACAACAGACGCCCCTCCCCCGTGGTTCAATCGGTCCCTGCTTTTCATGACCTTGCCGCGCATGGTAGCTTGGGCCGGTGTGCAACACGGCGGCAATGCGCTCGGTCGCCTCCGAAACGTCCACGAAACGTTGGAGTATATCAGTTTATTCAGGGTCTATATGCCCAAATATTCGTGTATAAAATTCTCGGTCTGTGCCTATAGACCTTGAATAAACTGATCTGCTCCAATTTCGTAGATAATTTCTAAGGAAATTGAAAACGACAATTTCTAAATTGGAGTATCTACCAGAAAACACACGGGGAATGCTGGGGGACCCATTGACGAGCTGAACCCTTCGTAGCTGCGTCATGCAACGGCTAAACATCGGTGAAGCACGCGTGTATGTGCTTTTGGCTAGTACCTGTGCTGTTAGTATGGTATCACCTTGCCCTAGCATGATAGAGTTGCGTCGACTGATAATTACTCTCATTCCATTGTTATTGTTTTTTCATAAACTTATCCAACATTAATAAGGGAATGCGAGGAATGTTCGATTTCTAGATGCATGTATGAGTAAGGAAGAAGGTAGGCTAGGCACTCGAACAGTATTTTATTGTTTTAAGCTTTAGAATTCGTGCAGGAGTCCACCGCCAAAGATGGCAACAGCAACAGAACAGACTACAGTTACTGGGGGTGTTAACCTATCAGCAACCAATGCCGCAGGTCTGGAGATGACTGCGCAGGCCTCCGTATGCTGGCGCCAGATCGATACACCGATTGACTGAGTTCCCATCAGAGGTCCAGACCTAAATCAATTCTTGGCATGTCTTTCTCCTGGCGTGGGAGCTGCTCTCGGTGGCTGCGAAGTAAACTCATCATCAGTTACTTGTGCTAACTAGTCACCCCGTCGCGTAACCAAGTCGTGCTCGTATATGAGCGATTCTAGACCACGTTCAGTCTGACCTATGTAGGCAGGGGGATAGTTTAGACACAGGTTATGCTACACCGCACCCGACGCCCCCCCCCCCTGTGGTTTAATCTGCCCCTGTTTTTCATGACGCTGTCGCGCATGGTGGCTTTGAACTGGTGTGCATTTCCAGCAACACGGCAGCAATACACTCGGTCGCCTTTGAAACGTCCCCAATGCATGACGGAGCATTCCACATCTCCGATGATGTTTCTGTTTGGATCCTCCGAGACGAGCACGTAGACACGGACTTATAAACGGCTTGGGTCTCACGTGCTTTTTCTTTCAGGTTTCTGCATATGAATTTAATGCTCTGGGGGCATTATTTCTGGGCAAATATATTTCGCGGTCGAATGAGTACATATCAAGATATTCTTCCTGAGTACCTTGGTGCACTGCATGATCTTAGAGACTGACAGCAGAGTCGAATACGCCTAGTAAATGGTTCATTTACGCCTAATTTTCGAGATCTAGTTTATTTTACTTAGTTAGCGGTGCACCCTTCCACTCGCTCTACAAAATGACAACGGACGCGATTTAGTAGTAGTAGTAGTAGTAGTAGTAGTAGTAGTAGTAGTAGTAGTAGTAGTAGTAGTAGTAGTAGCAGTAGCAGTAGCAGCAGCAGCAGCAGCAGCAGTAGTAGTAGTAATAGTAGTAGTAGTAGTAGCAGCAGCAGTAGTAGTAGTAGTAGTAGTAGTAGTAGTTGTAGTAGTAGTAGGTGGTGGTTCCCATCAGTCCTCACTTGTTTCCGTTATGCATTGTCCAGAAGAGTCTGCCCTTCGAGTATATTCCGAGAGAAACAATCATCAACGACAGCCCTCTGTTACCACATTACCACTATCATCCATGTCTCTTGGAATCACCGCTAATCTGTAGTGCATTTATTGTGTCCCAGAATACACGAGCTCGTTCCCATCATTCTACTCTCAGGTCTCTTATTTGGCCCTCGCCGCTCGAAGACATTTTCGGTCTCGAACGGCCTGTGAGTCCAATAGCTTGCCCGTTTAACCATCACCTTCTCGGCGGTGTGTTTGGTAGGGCACGGATACGTGCGCCTACTGCCTGACTTTTCTCCCCAAGAAGTGCCTTCTTAGTGTATTAAGACAAGCATGCAGAGCAAACATGGGTTTTCCCTTCTATACATTTAAGAACACCAGGTTTCCTCTCCCAAAAGGCCTCCATCACCACCATTCCCATTTTAGGGTCGACCTTACGCAATAGTTCCGAGGAGGAGTACATATCCGTGTCATACCCTCCGATTATGGAATTATGGTGATCGAGACTTGCTCAGCTGTCAGTCTCGTCCTAGCTTCCTGCACCCAGTCGTGCTCCACTGGCACAAGTCGGTCAAAACAGCTGGAGGCAGGTTCATGCGTGCTGCCCACCTGTTACTCACTCATTCGAATATTTCTCTGTTGCTAACTGTCAGAAGAGCACATTGGAATCCAGAATCGCAATATTTCCTTCCATTTCCGAGGACTGAGTTAGACCACCAGTTTACGGCCAAGTTCGCCCAATAGGATTGAGCTCAGTAAGCTTAGTGGGTGTGCGACCACCCAACATCGTCCTCTCTCCCTCCCCCCATCACCAATCCTGTTCACCTCC
>CACRXP010000859.1:49978-82234 GCA_902702965.1 Spirometra erinaceieuropaei | reverse complement strand
GCTGCTCACTCAGCCGGCACAAGTCAGGCTTTTCTCGGGCACTTGTCTAGTATCAGAGCGATTGACTATCGTTTTGTGTCTGACGCGATGGTGTGAACCATTTCGAGGCGCTTTAGGTCCGCGAGTTCGCACATATGCCTCATTTTAAAATCGCTTTGTTGGAGTTCTGCTGCCTCCTTACTGTCAGAGGGCCTTGAGTTGACTTTGACGTGAAAGCTTTCTTCCAGCGTGGTGGGTTTTCGCTCTCCGTCATGTAGAGCGTCCCAAAGCTGTAATCAGTAAGAGTTACCCTTCCTTCTTGTGGAAACCCTTTTTTGCGTGTCAACGTGAAGTCCGCGCCACTGCGTCAAACCCTCTAATTAGAGGCAAGGAGTAGCGCAAGGCCCCATTATATGATCACATGCAGGAATTAATGACTTCATTCAACTATGGGCCTATTTGGTTCTATTTGCCCTGACCCCCCCCCCCCCGATGTGTCTAACCAGATGGCAGAACACCTAACCAATCAGCGTCAGGCGGTGTGTCTCGCACTGCCGGCAGTCGCTTCTTGTGGGCTCATGTGCAGTAGGACGACCAGTATAAAGGGAAAGTTGAAAACAGATTATGAACAGATTTTTAAGCGTTGAGGGGAGCAAAAACGGAGGAGGGGAGACAGAGAGAGGAGGAGTGGGAAAAGAGAGAGTTAAAACGGCGTTGGTTACAGAAGTCCGTGTGCGTTGAACGTCAAGCAATTGTCCTGGCATCGTTAAGGTTTGTGGTAGAATCCGACTACGCAGGCAGGTCAGACTTTTAAGCCGAAATTTTTTTGAAAACCAAAGTATGCCATCATAACCTGCGTACTCCCCGAAGACATGTTCTTAATCCCTTTCCCATGCCTATGCAGGGGCATCTCAAACAGCATAATATTTGGATATTCAAACTCCAGTGACGTTCAGTGATCTATCCTAATTGTGTGATAGATCGTCCTGAAGTACGATGTCCATCGTGTGTCCCGCAAGATGGCGGACCCAGAGGCAGTGGCTTGCGTGGGAACTATTTTGTAGCGGGGGCGGCCTTACGTAGCTCCTACCAAACTCCCTCCTCCCTCACCTACCTTGCTTTGGTGACAAACCAATATCAAGACGGACCCAGGTTACTGTGGGCGCAATGACTAACAGTGATAAACAGCCCGTATATGCGTGTCACACACGACCTGGCTCCCACCAGGCCGATTCGGATCTCACACAGATGAAACTATCATAAAGGTCAAATTACAATTCTTCAATCCGCACGTGTGGCGAGACAGCGACGAGCAATCGACTAGGATGGCCATTTCTGGTTCATTTGCCATTGTCCGCCAACTGTTCCCCAGATTCTGCCTGCAACGACTCGGAGGCCTGAACCCAACCCCTTTGGCCCATAAGACAATCCCCTGGTGACTAGCCTGCGCGCCCGCCCACCGTCGGCTGTGGTATGGAACATTCGAGTGTGTATAAAAGTAGCATCCGCCGATTTATTATAATTGCCGGATCGACGAGGCAGAAGTCGTTGGATTGATGCGGAATAATTATGGCTTGTTTGGTTGTTTCTCACTGCTATTTCCATCCTATAAAAAAGTTCCTATATCCTGCATGCTAGCTTACAATCACATATTGTTCTGAAAGCAGATGCTATTGCCTTCAAACAGTCTGACCACTGTGTAAACATGTTCTAACTTCGGACTGAAGTCGGAAAGCTACCGTCTAATTAGTTTATCCTGTATTTTGTCCAAACCCATTGAATGACTTATTAAGAGGCACTTACTAACGTAGCTGAAGTAGAAGAGCCTATTATGTGATGCCCAGCACAGCTTTCGCCGGAGTTACTCATGCCTTGCAAGTGTTCTTTACTCGCAGGAAAAGAAGCCAAAAACCATATTCCAGGGCTGTCCAGTGGACGCCATTTTCGTCGGTTTCAAGAAGGCTTTCAATAGCGTGTGAAATCTGGAGCAACGTTTAAAGTGAATTAAAGGTTTCCTGTCATCGGGGCCACAAAGAGTACTCAGTGAACCATCGCATCCGAATGTGTATCAGAAGAAAGCGGTGTCCCACAGGGTTCGGGAATGAGTTCCCGATCATGAACAGGATGCTGTCATGTTTGCGGGTGGTTTTAAAGTCTAGACGCACAGAAACTACAAAAACTTTCATGAAACGACTGGCTGGCTCACCAAATGGCTTCTAACGTTTAATCTGTCCAAATGGGTAGTCTTGTGCTTGAAGCCGGTCGGTAGCGTTTCCCAAGGCATTAGTTTTCCATGAATAGGATTCCGTCAAAAGAAGTTAATACGTATCTGCGCACTGTGAAAGGGCTATTTAGGAGGCAACCAGCATCGTGCACTGAATTAGGCATGTTTTCGTAGTCCTTCCTCTCAAGCTGTTCGTTAGACCGCATTCGGAATACGTGATGCTATCGTGGGTGCTCTTGGTGAGGAAATGTAGGAACAGATTGAACGATTGGCGACAAAACTGGTGGACAAACTTAGAAGTCTATCCTATCCAGAAAAACTGATCCAGCCCGATTCGCTTCCCTCATCCCATAGACCACTGAGGCGCAACCCGCCCTGGACGTCCTGAGCTATTCGTGTGCATGATTGTTCGCAAAAGCCGGAAGATTTCTTTTAGTTTACAAACATGAGTCTCCTACGCGGTCATTCGTACAAGGTCAAATGCGAATGTATGCGCCTAGGCCAGTGAAATTTTTCCTTCAGTCAGCGAGCAGTTCGAACCTGGAACTCTCTCCGGAACGAATTGTGCCTTCTTATATCACGGTTGGGTCTAGAAGACGTTTAATTGTTCAATAAATGACGCCTCCTACTGTAGAACCATTTACGAACAGCCATGAACTTCACTTCTTGATTTCATTCCTCATGTATCACATTATTACACATTTGGTGTAAACTGTCCCCCATAAACCTTACGGACGACCATATTTAACGCGGATTGTGTATAATTGCATTTATATTCTCAACTACGCACCAATAGCGTCATCAAGGGCTCCGCCTGTAACCCTTAAATACATACATGCAAAGAAAGAAGAACCCTCCGTTCCGCTACCCTTAAACTCTTCGCCCCCCTTCTTCCCTCCTCTTCTTGCCTTAGCACACCTGTCTGTACCACGCTCAGGGTACTCTTGCTGGTCGACAGGAGACAGCTCTGAATTCTCATCACAATTACTTCCTCCTAGCTGACAATGGAACCTCTGGAAAGTTCTCCACTGGGGAGATCTGCCTTCGGCGTCGGCTGGAACAGTACCTCGCGCAACAGCCTATCGGCCTCAGAAGGCTAGGTGAGTGAACTTTTGCCTCTGCAGCGATGCTTGAATGATTTTAAGTTGCCAAACCTTCCTCCTTCCTCTCAATGGATGCACTTATTCATTTTTACAATAGAACGCATCTTGTCTACAGTAGATGTGCTATCTCATAAAATGTGTACTGAAATACTGAAATATGTTTTCGACTCAAACATTTTATTGAAATAGGTTGTTACATTAATGATCAAGCAGCATGTTTCTACGATATTTCAGTCACGCCGGAATGCCGGCTTTTGCATGAGTTACCTTTCGGGTGCTTGCAGAAACCACAATCAGTTAAAGATGACAGACTATGTAACACGAAATTTCCTCATTAATTTACGATGCCCTTATACATAGGAGACGTTGGGAGACCCACCGAGGAGCCAAACCCCTAGCAGCTGTGTCAGGTGGCACAGAATATCCACAAAACACGTGTCTGGGCTTTCACTTAGTACCTATGTCGAAGTCCGGTATAATAGGTTTGCCACATACCTTTAAATATGTTTTATAGAAAACATACACAAACATATTTTTCTTCTGATTATTTGGTAGCAAATTACTTCTTCAGACTATATACTTTAAAAAGAGCATTGCGCTTTTAGAAACCCTTCTCGATTCCCAAGTAACTTTAAACTCGACCAGCCTTTGCGCTTGCATTGAGGGTTTCCAAACTACTAAGCCGTATATTTTACCTTTGGGGGAAGCGCACGTTTGTGTATGCTATTAAGAACATGTCATATACGACTCACAAGAATTTACAGTTGCTGTAAACCCTGTTGTATACTTTATAAGTAACGTTAATAAACGGACGGATACGATGCTTTATGGGTAGACATTTCACGCTCTTAGAAAATCTTATAAGTTAACGCTTTTAAAACCGATAAATATCGTTTCTCCTAGTATAGAATTTGAAGAAGACGTACTTTGCTGCCAAATACTCACAATAAACATATTTCTGTGAACTTCTATAAGATTTATTTGAATATATATGGGTACAAGATGTCACTGGTAAAATTCATGCTATCTAAGTAGTCATCTTTTACAAAGCGTACTTTTTGCTGGCGGTTGAAAAGAAGTTCGTCCAAAAGCCGGCATCATGTCGTGACTGAAATATCTTGTGATTAGGCTGCACGATACTTAGTATTACGGCCCTACTTGGGCAATCTTTTAGAATCGAACACACGTTTGGGAAATCCACTTAACATTTCATGAGATGGCACATCTACTGTATGTATTAGAACTGGTAGACGAAAACTTCAGCAGCCTAATTTTCTTTCTTGTAAGGGCCGAATTTTACAATTGGAAGGCGTAGTTACCTTTTGGTTTAAAACATCCCATCTGAGCGCTTTGCCCTATTGCATCTGCGCTGTTGCGTTTTGAGTAATTAAAATTCACCTCCTTAAAGCAGAGTGTCTCAACCGTCGAGTCTTCGCAAGAGTTCTAAACTCTCTAGTCAATTCAATCGTTCATCATGTTTTAAAATGGGGCTTAAAATAAACTCTTGTAAGTTGCGCACACGAAGATTGAGGCCGTTCGCCGTCGCCCAAAAAACTGACCCCGACGTCAGTGAACCTCAAAGAAAGTTGTTAATACTAAAGCAGACTTGCACAGCATCTACCTCACTCTATCCTACTGCACTCAGCATGCCCTAATGACGGACCAGCGTTAAGATGACCATAGGTAGGCGTGAGTAAAGTGACTGGAAAGCCACGCATCCCGTTTACGCGTGCCACACACGACCTGGTCCCCATTTTCCTGGCTACGCCAGATGACGTGTTCCCAACGTAAATGAAATAAGCATATTCTCACATGCGACATTTCATGTCATGTACTGATCGTGTCAAATTTCATCACATGCACACACATTCGCGCTGGAAGCCATTGTTCTCTTTATTCACACTGTTAAACTGGCCTCATTAAGATGCGTGCTGGTTCGTCAATAGTTGTCTTGCCAACAGTGCAGCAAGTTAGCCGGGAGTTTTTCCTTTCAAATTTATTCCTTTCCCTTATTTGTTCAGAATACATGCAGATCCGTTGGTTTACGTTCTGGCCTATCTGTTTTTTCCGCTGTCACCTGTTAGGCAGACTTTTTGCTGTTAAAACTACCATGACCTGCTTAGCATTCGCCGGCTACTGAGCACTGACGTGGGTACAGTTTTTGACCTCACATGCGCCTGAAATATCGCTCAGGCAGACTTGGGTTGGCACAATTTGATCGTTTACTTTGAAATGCACCAATTACAACTAATCACTGAATTTCACCGTCATCTCGTTCCTCGTATTTTAATGCCTTGACGATGATTGGTGCTCCTCCAGTCCAACCTGTTTGAGCGGGACGTTTAAGGTCACGGAATACTGCTTAAGCAGGTATTATCTTCAGGGCCGTTCGTACTTTTGTGTAGACATGTCCTTTAATAAGTGATGCTTGGTACTTTTGTCTTTCGACCTTATTAAGGTCTTGACCTGCTTTTGCGCATGTTTGAGACCCTGCACAGTCATCCGAAAAAGCACTATTTTCATATATGTCCGCAGTTTGTATACGTATGTTTGGTGCTAAGCTGGCCAGAGCAGGTCATTTTCACAGTGTTCTGACCATTTTTTACGATCTTGGCTATTCATAGCCGTCAATCATGCGTCCGGAATGCCTTTTTCTGCCCCTTGCTTGATCCTGACGTATGATGACCCAAGTTGTTAGGTATTGTTTTCTCATGTTTTCGAGATAAAAACCCCATTCAACCAATGTTCTACTCCCAGTAATTCGTCAGATCTCTTGGAGAGAACTACTGCTACTCCAAGGGTGCAGTGGTGACTTGCGCGTGTGTTGGTTTATAGTGAAGGAGACATATGCAACATCTATCTCGTCCTATTTTTCCAACGTTTAGAAGATTGTATATGAACTTGGGCGATGCCGTCATTGTGGGAGTCGCGTCTCCGCGTGCCACACACGGTCTGACCTTCATTCTGAGGGGGCGTATTGGCTCTTCAGTGGGCAGCCACTAAAGTCACCACTTCTGGTACACTGATGGTGTGCCTACTCACCTGATTTGCGGTAGTGTAGAAAGTATGCGATGAATCCAAGCTGAATCGGCCCCAATCTCTCTCCTCTCTCTGCCATCAGAGACAGGTGCCTGAGTTGGGATGAACTCGGGCGCAGACGTAATGCCCTTATGCGTTTACCCCAAGTGTTCTGCTACCTCGATGCACAGAAAGGCGGCCTCCAGACCGGAGATCTTCAAGGAAAAACGGTGTGTCGCCTGTTCCATCCAACAGTCAGACTAGGGCCGTGAACGTTGATACCATGTCGTATTATTGTCGCGGCCGCAGGCCGCAGAGTGATCACTCTTGCCCCATCGACAGTGCCTGCAGATGAATGCCCAACTAAACCTCGTTTATAATCTCAAGTTTTTTATCCTGCTTTTGGTGCGTTTGGCTGACAACGGCATCTAAACGAGCAATGGTCATTGTAGTATGCATTTTTTTGAAAGCAGTGCTTCTCAACCATCGACTGTTCGTTGCTGTGCGATCCTATGCAAGGGCCCTTGGCTGGGCCTGCGAGGCTATGCTGAAAACCTGCATTATTCACTGCAGTCAGGTTACGTCGCAAGCACCCCTCCGGGGGAACTTCGTCTCGTAGACGTCTTTTCATCAAATTGAGGGCGTTGGTGAGGGTGGTGAAAAACACATCGAACGTGCTTGCGGAACGCAGTGGCGAGATTTGGGTGGTAGGGCAGAATGGAGGCCTTACGTACTTGACAAGCCCAGCGAGCTGAGGGTTCAGAGAAAGGGGCAGGGAGCCCACAACCCTTTTGAAACACTGGACCATGTAGGCTGCTGCCTTTCGGTAGATGGTCGGCCCGCTCAGCCATTACCCTGGCAGGGATGCGAGTTCCGAATTCGTACAATCATTATTTCCACCGTCGCCGAGATACGTTTGCTACAAAGCCTCTGGGCAAGCCGGACTGGCCAAAGACGTCGGGCCATCCTACGGATGTTTCCTTGCTTGCAGGGAAAAATGGACACAGGAACTCGTAGAGACGGTCTGCAACGGCCGTGTGCAGAGCTTCGAACTTGAAAGTGCTCAAAGATCAAAGGCTTCGAGTTCGAATTCCAGGTCATCCCGACCCGGGAGTCGGTGGGGCTGGCTGATGACGGTTAATAAACCGTAAACAGCCATCTCGATCTCCCTTGCCTTTGTGGATACTTCTCCTGCATAATTGCCGGTCGCAATGCGACCGTCTGGGAAGGCTTTAGATTGAGCCTCAGGACGCAACGGGACTAGCATGCCACGTAACGTGATCTGTGGACGTCCATCCCGCGGTAGTTAAATTCCCTATCACAACCGACAGGACCGCGTGCTCGTGGCTCAACGGTAGAGCTTTGGAGATGAAAGCACTCAATGACCAAGAATCTAGGTTAGAATTTCAGCTTCGCGATCGGATTATAGAACATGCGCGTCCGATTGCTCTCGCGGATAATCAAAAAGCAACCATAAGTATATCGAGGAGGGGGATACAGGGGAAAATAAGGGAGACTGACGACTGTGGAATTGTATCTACCGATCGGGTTACCATGTGGTTAACTGGTTCGCAATCAGCATTAGAAAGTAAAACTTTTGAAAAAGGGATAGGAATTTATCGACACTTTTTGAAATTGAATACATTACTAATGGACCATCCACAGCCTAACAAGAAATTCCCCGCACCTCGGAAACTGACCCAAATACAGTAGATATGCTAACTCCTGAAATGTCAACCAAAATTTCGAAATGCGTTCTCGCTTCGAAAAGATAAATCAAGTAATGTTGTAAAACTAATCATGATGCAGCATAAATCTATAATGATCCAGTTAGCTCAGGGTGTCGGCTTTGGAAGGAACTTATTTTAGGTTGCATGCAAGATCTATACTCTGCAAAAAATGACTACTTCAGTAGCATGCACTTTTCTCATTGATTTTCGATGCCCTTGAAAATTCAATTATATTTCATGGAAACCATGCATAAAATATTCATTCTTTTACTTATTCGATAGAAAATCACGTCTTCTTCCAATTTTATTTTCGAAAAAAGGGTATAATTCGGTTTCAAAAAAGTTTTTAATTGTGAGATTTTTTAATACCGTTAAATGGCCGTTCATGAAACGTCATGTATCTGCATTTACGAATGTGGCTTGTAAAGTTAACAATGTTGCTCAAATCCACTGCTGAATTTTATGAACCTCATATGGTCTCCTCTTAACACCGTAGAGAAATGCATGGTTTTGCGTACACGGAAAATATACAGCTTATAGTTTTGAAACCCTGAATGCAAATGTAACAGCAGGTCGGGTTCAAAATTATTCGGGAATTAGAAAAGTTTTTTAAAACCGAATTATACTCTTCTTTTGAGTATGAAATTGGAAGAAGACGTGATTTTCTACCGAATAAGTAAAAGAGTGAATATTTTTATGCATTTTTTCATAAAATATAATTGAACTTTAAGAACATGGAAAATCAATGAGAAAAGTGCATGCTACTGAAGTAGTCATTTTTTGCAGAGTATAGATCTTGCATGCAACCTAAAATAAGTTCTTTCAAAAGCCGACACCCTGAGCTAACTAGATCATTGTAGATTCATGCTGCATCGTGATTAGTTTTACAACAGTACTTAATTTATCTTTTCGAAGCGAGAACGCATTTCGAAATTTTGGTTGACATTTCATGAGTTGGCACACCTACTGTACGTTTACGGAGGCATATACTTATAGATTAGCTAACTCAGTCGAATCGGAAGAAATGGAAATTTAAAAAAATTATTACGGTGTTTAGAAAAATGCACTTTCAAGAAGAGCTGGGTTGGACACGGAGAAAAGGACCTCACCATACTACAGGTTACCTTCCGCTTAATGTCAAGAAAATATCAATTGTCCGCCTTACACTAATCCCAACACTATCGCCAACTCCCCCGGACTTTAGGGCAAGATCGCCTGTAAAAGGGGGGGTGTTCCATATTCCGGTGCCCTGCTAAAAGCGCAAATGTCGAAAATCGTGTAATTCGTGTCAACTGAGTTATTTTATGGTAGGGCTGACTATATGGCCCCTTAAGCAGGACATGGGAATAGGAATGCCCGCCCATGTAATAAAGATGGGCCCGCGCATAATTCCGGAAAAGGCAAAATATTCCCACCCTCTAACCCCAACCATAACCCTTATATAAAACTAAACTTTTACCCTAATCTTAACCCTATCCTAAACCCTGACTCTGCAGTTAACACTAGCTCCAACATTAACCCCAATCATGATTTTGACTTAGCTTACCATTAACTTTAAATCTAGCCTCAAATCTGATCCTAAACCCAACCCTAACCCTAATTTCACTGGAATTTGATTCAAAGCCACCCGTATTGCAAACGGTCCTGTTCTCACCTCCTGCTTAGGAAGCTCGATAAGTCAGTTTAACCAATTTTATTCATAGTGCATTTCTCCGTAAACCACAGGACAACTAAAACGGTTTAGGCAAAACAGTGTTTAGCCACTCGTGAGCTCGTTGTTAGGTGAAGCGTTCACAGTGAGAGAAGATTGTAAGCTAAGATACTTCTTTTTGCCCATTTCGGATGTGGCCAACCACATTATTGCGTACGTGAGGGAATCAAACGTGTTTTATGGGATCTCGCATAGAGATATGGAACAGTGGCTAAGAAATTGGAATATACTTTACAGAAGGACGTTTATTTACTGTGTGCTTTCTGGCGACGGTGGAGGCCATTGGTTCCCAAGGCGTCCATTTAATGTCGATGAATGTTTTGCGGTTTTCGGCGTTCCCCACAGACTGTCCGAAAAGGTAGGTTCTAATATACTGTGGTAATCAAAGCCTTCAAAATAAGACAGATCCTGGCAGTTGGCGCCTATTTGCTGAGTCCTCGAGCGTTAGCTTATCGGCCGGTGACACTTAAGATCATATCTCCGGCCTCATCTAAATAAAAAACCTATTCGCCATACAAAATTGACTCCCAGAACGAAGGTCATTGATTAATACAGTCTTGCTCCGATAAAAAAAAGCCCTCCCTGCTGGATGCTCTCCCTAGAAAAAGATCTTATTAAGTTATTTTGCCAGTTAATGTCCATGTTTTTCTTCATTTTCTAAGGCGCAGTAATGTAGATGGGTGAAGAGTTTCGCCTACTCACTGATATTAGCGCTTTTTTTGCTACAGACGAAAAGGCTCTCTCCTCTCCTTATTTTCTGGCCGATTTCCTCATTCTTTGCTCGATTTTAGGCCAAATTCTGTGAAAGTTTGCGGGGATTTGTGAAATATTGATGAATACAAAACATAGACAATGTCAGAACTTCCCGAACGGCCAACACGCACTGGTTCCTTTATTAACTGCGTTTTAGCTGAAAATAAACGCGCAAAAGCATCCTCTTGTATATTTAAGAGTTTGAATGTTCATGTGTAGGAGGACTATCTCGCGGTTACTTCCAGAAATTTTGCACAGGCCTTGAAATTACGAGCATCCCACAACGAAGGATTTTCGTTGGCATCCTTACTGCGTTTTAGGGCATACGATTGCACTGATTTAGAAATCGAATTTTTTTAAGAAGTGCCTTCCGCTATCCTTAACATTGGCTGACTCATATTTTGTTTAACTTGATTTAAGCAGACAGAAAAAAAAATGAAGTTCGGGTTGACAAAGGTTGTTTTGTCAGACATTTCTCATTTAGATTAATGCACTGCCCTAGAGAAATGCGCGAAAACATCGAGAGGTGGTCTGCGGCAATTATTCGCATGGAAATTTGCCCAGATGAAAGGAAGGACTGGTTCCCGCCCGAAAGTGTGCACTTTTTCGTTGCTAAGATAACTTAGAAACACATTCCACTTGGGGAAAAGCCTCTTTCCTTGGCGTGTTAAGGTAGTAGATAAAATGCGCAACATCTGGAATTCAGTCGGTAGAACCGACTTGTATGACTGCCTGTAATATGGGTGGTTTTGAGCCAACCTCCGGTGGATCTGGATAAAGTTTAGGGCTAGGGTTAGGGTTAAGAGCTAGATTCAGAACTAGTTTTCAAGTTAAGAGTGACGTAAGTCAGGACCGAGTTTAGGGCTAAGATAAGGGCTAGTGTTAGCTGTAGAGTTAGGGTGTAGGGTAGGGTTAGGGCCAGGATTAGATCAATGGTCTAGTTTTATGTTAAGGTTATTTTTGGAGTTATGACGCGGAAATATTTTGCCCTTTCTAGCTTCACACGCAGCTTAATCTTTTTTACTTGGGCGGGACGTCCCTATTTCCATGCCCTGTTTTTGGGGCCACACAAGTCAGTCTCACCCTTTAATCATCCTGTCTCATCATCTCGTTTACCTAGTTACATCATACAGACAGAGCTGTGTAAATCACCAGATGCAGCAGTTGCTGTCAATTAAGTGTCGCTTTAATCGTCGACCTATCAGCCATAGGTGAAAATCATTTATAGCATTCGTAAGTTATGGTCTTCTTTGTCCTCACATCAATATTACGACTTGAGCGCGACTTTCAGGGGAACCATCAGTATACTTCAGGGTAAGCTGGTTCCATACTAACAGCACAGGCACTAGCCAAAAGGCCATGCACGCGTGTATTGCCCATATTCTGCCTTCGCATGACACAGCTGCGAGGGTCTCAGCTCATCAGTATCGTATCTCCAAGATGTTCAACTGTCAAGATGGAGTCCAGAAGACCGAAGATGGGCGTGGATGTACTGGCTAACAAATTCGAACAATCCTACTGTGAATTAACACGCACATATCTTTGTTGAAGAGTTCTCCTATCTCACCTAACCTAGCTAACACGACCTGACCCTCAGACCTGAGAAAGATTGAGCTTTTTCTGTCAGTTAGCAATCTTCAGAGTCATGGCTTTCAACGCACCGTGACAGTTTCGATTCGTGTTTGGTTGTTTGTAGTAAAAAAATCAGGCAGATAGACATCACCTCCCCTTCTCCCTCTCCCTCGAAACAGTGGCTTGTCAGAGTCAAGCGGACTAAACGATGTGACGCGCTCTCTAAAACACCCGGTATACAGAAAGAATGATATACCTGCACTGGATTTCAGAATGCATTTTGCTTGAATCTCTCAAAAAAATTTAGGCAAACATACACTTCCCAAATGAGTCACTGCTTGGCTTAAATATCTCCGGTTGCTTTTTAATTTCCTCAGAAGTTAATTTCAAACTTGGAGTAGATCAGTATATTCTGGGTCTATTGGGTCCGAATACGTGGGCCGAAATCTATCAGCAACAGCGGGTAACCACATAATATTCATTCCCTGTCGACAGGCAACTAGTAGTATATTTTATGGTAAGGGGATACCATAATAACAGCACAGGTACTAACTAAAGGCCCATACGCGCGTGTTTCGCCCATATCCTACCGCTGCTTGACACAGCTCCTAGGGGTTCGGCTCATCAGTGTGGTATTCCCTTACCCTAAAATATACTACTAGCTGCCTGTCGGCAGTTAATGAATATTACGCGATTATCCGCTGAGGCTGGTGGACTTCGGCTCAAATATTCACACATAAAAACTTTGGCCTGAGCCTATTGACATTGAATCTACTCCAAGTTGGCAGTTAATTTCTAAGGAAGTTAAAAGCAGTAACCATCAGTATATTCGCTCCTCAATCCATCTGTGCACTAACGTTACGCAAAGTCGATGCTATCTGTTCGGAAAGTATTTATGATCAAGGGAAGGCGCTCCGACCACTTGAGTTAAGGCCCTCTACCAAATCCGTAAAACTTAAACCCTGGAGGGCGTGAACTGCAGACTGACTTTCTTTTCGAAGCTGTGGGATACGTTGACTTCCTCACGTGTGGTGTTTACTACACTGTAAGATCGCGTGATACGACTGACTTATGTGACCCCCTAAGCAGGACATGGGGATAGGAACGTCCTCCTCCGGTAATAAATGTTGGCCTGTTCATAATTCCGGAACGGGCAAAATATTCCCTAGTCCTCACCTCAACACTTACTTTAATATAAAACTAAGTTGTTGCCCTAATCGTGACCTTAGACCTTAACTCTTTAGTTAAAACTAGCGCAAACTTGATCCCGACTTGTCTTACCGTTAACTTTAAGTCTAGCCCTCAACCTGATACGTAATCTAACCCTGACCCTAACCCTAAAGCCAACCCTTATTTCCCTGGAGGTTGGCTCGAAACCACCCGTATTGCGAGCGGCTCCTGTCCTCATGTCCTGTATAGGAGGCCATATAAGTCAGTCTCACCAACCACTTTTTCCACGCATCATTACGCGTCGAGTGAACAATGAGGAGCCTGTCAGATGTCGATTCGCGAGGTATAGTTCAGCCGCACTTATAGGGTTTTGTATATGTCAAAAAACTAGCCGGGGAGATGGTCTTTGCAGGGATTGTTACCGGTGGCGGCCAGAAGTCGGCTTCATTTTATGCATGATCATTGGAGGCCAATTCAGAGTATGGTTGTCGGCCTTCCGCAAGGATGCCGATCCTCTGAAAAAAGACCAGGACCACTATAACATCCACCAGAGTGTGTGAAGGGTTCAAGGTTCGTCTGGCGACCACAACCGCACAAGTGTGAATAGAACAAGGTGATAATGGGCAGTCTGCGACGGGCTCGCGCTACAAGCAACACACATTTAACCCCACTCCACCCTCCCTTTCACCGTGGGATTTGCGAAGGCAGGCTTTGTGAAAATCCGGTTGGGTCCGAGGTTCTGCGACATACAGTAGGTGGGCTAACTCATGAAATGTCAGCCGAAATTCCGAAATGCATTTTCGTTCCGAAAAGATTAATTAAGTAGGGTTGTAAAACTAGTCAGCCTGCAACATAATTCTGTAGTATTTCAGTCACCTCAGGATGCCAGCTTTCGAAAGAACCTCCTCCCGGCTGCATGCGAAAACCATACTCCCTAAAATCGACTACTTATATGACGCGAATTTTTCTCATTGATTTTCGATGCCCTTAAAAATCTAATTATAGGTCCTGGAAAATATGCATAGAAATATTCATTCTTTTACTCATTCAGTCGAAAATTACGTCTTCTTCCAATTTTAAACTCGAAGGAAGAATTTAATTCGGTTTTAAAAAGTTTCTACTTGTGGAATCTTTCGATATTGTGAAACGGCCGTTCATAAGACGTCATGTCTTCGCATTTATCGATGTGGCTTGTAAAGTTAGTAATATGGCTCAAATTCACTACCAAATTTTATGAACCATGTATGGTCTCCTCTTAATACCGTACAGAAATATATGGTTTTCCGTGCGGGGAAAATATACGGCTTGTAGTTTGGAAACCCTGAATGTAAGTGAAACGGCAGGTCGGGTTCAAAATTTTCGACTGAATGAGTAAAAGAATGAATATTTTTATGTACGTTCTCATTAAATATAATAAGATTTTTAAGGGCATCGAAAATCAATGTAAAAAATTTCATGCTACTTAAGTAATCATTTTTACAGAATATGGTTTTTGCGTGTGGCTGGAAAGAAGTTCGTTCAAAAGCCGGTATCCTGAGGTGACTGAATTATCATAGAGTTATACTGCACGATGGTTGGTTCTACAACGCTATTTAATCAATCTTTTCGAAACGAAAACGCATTTCAGAATTTCGGTTGACGTTTCATGCGTTAGCCCACTTAGTGTAATTACTGATATAAGACACTAAATTCCAAGTAGTTTTCTCTCCGTAAACGATCTTGTCTCATTGGATATATCGCTGAAAATCACACTTTTGTTATTGTCAACGTATTTTTTTTGCTTTTTGAAGAGGGCTCGGTCATGGAAGCTAGTTTCCTGTAGTTCCTCTAATTATCGATTTTCCGTGCACGGATATATTCACGTATCACTTATGTTTGCCACTACGACAGATGGCGCATTCCTTGTCCACGCACCTTAAATTTACTGCCGTTAGTATTTTGCATAAATCAGGTGCATACTTAGACGCAATCGACTGGAGAAATTGTAAAAACACATCATATGGGCTATTTCAGTAGAAGTCCCTGCCCACATGAAAATTCTCCGTTTGCTACCCAGCCGGTCTATGTGATTTCAGTACTATGTTCATGAGAAAAAAAGTACTACAATATTTTTCATCAAACGCCCAGGACGAGGAAGCAGAAAGTTTTAAAAAGTTGTGGAATCCGCCCCCGGATTCGCCTCCGACTAGCTGCATCGCAAGCATCCTTATGGAGGCCTTATGGACTACTTAGTCCCAAGATCTGATTCAGCACCCATTAATAGAGACGAATTACAAGTTGTTGTCGCGGCTCACTCCCGAAGACTCGGTGAGGGGGACTGAAAGATAGTATTTCCTCCAAGTACGGCCCTAAGGGGGAGTGCACGGAAACGCAAAAAATACTCGTGCACAAAATAAAGGCTGTCGGCTGGTGTTTGCCGAGTCCTTGAGTGACTACAGCTGGACACCATCGGTTTGTAAGTGGTCTTGTTCCCTAATTCACGTAATAGCAGAATGCGCGCAAAGTTAACAGAATGTTCAGGGCTCACGGGGGACGGTTCCGTCAATACAAAACGCCTATCATTCTTTATCCAAACAATCGCTGTCCTGCGATTTTGCAGTCATGAGTTCGAAATGAAGGAACAGACCATATTTTGGAAAATTTGGTTATCCACCCGCATTGCCATCGTATCGTGGTTTCGAGCAGAAAAGGCTGATAAACATCAGGGATGGAAGACAGTATTGAAGAAGTACCTCTTATATACCGGGTGTCCTTTTAATAAAACAGCAAAAATGCCCCCGGAAGTGATAAACAATAAAAAGAAACGGTGCCGATGTCGATAAATTAAAAGACTGAAAGGTGGCTATGCAGTAGGAGTGGGAGCCTCGAATGCAGCACAATACTTTGGGAAGTTTACTGAAAAAGGATTCAGTATAAAGGGCGTACGGGAGACGTGAAGGCAGAATAGCACCGAAAAAGTCCTAAAACTGACCGCATACACGGTGTATTGGTAGCAACCGACTGACTGTCTTCCTTCAATCACCAAAAGCGCCGCTGAATCCTCTTCTCCACCGAAGTTGGTTTTGCATTCGCTTAGCGTCATGCTAAGCGAGGCCAATAAGGAGCACTCAAAGACGAAAGTAGGGCCGGCCGATACACTAGTCGAGTCTTTTTTCTCCCTCTCTCTCTCTCTTTGTGCGTACCCTTTGAGCTTTCTTTTATAATACCCTCACATACAACAACTCATCCAGTCGTGACTTGCTCGTGGTTTGGATGGAAATGGATTTGGTTCTTGACGATGCTGGGGTCATTTCTACACGTACCACACTCAGCCTGGCTCCCGTCGTTTTAGGTCTCGGATATCTCATCTGAACGAGTGGCCTTAAAGGGCACTTTGGGATGGCGTCATTGAAATTTGATCCTTTGACCAAATGAGAATTGAGTAGCATCACTGTGTGATTTACATATTAAATGGACTCATTTGCCTCCCTGACGGCAAGACATTGTATAGACAACAAGCCTGAATCATGGGCAAATACACAAATTTACCCACGTCTGATGTTCATCTGCACTGAGGAGCGGAAAAAATGGGGCTGAGTGCACAAGTCATCCCCGTATCCGCCTGTTCTAAATGACCTTTTCGATGTGCTTACTTCTGAAGTTTTTTCACGCAGTACTGCAGGTCTTCAAGAATGAACCTCTCCGACCTGCCTCTCGACAGAGCACGCCAGTGCTAAATTTTTAATCTCCTTACTTCCCGAACCAGCACGCACACTGAGATTTTGGTCAATCTAATAACTTCGGTAATAACATTCTGCCTACTCTCTTCTATATTCCCTCTCTCCCTCCCTCTGCCACCTGCAGGCGGCCACAAATCGCGTGTACCCGTTGTAGGCGTTCTGATCGAGGGGGGTCATCAAACCTTTCGCACAGTCTTCGAGCTCGTGACTGGTCGCAATCCCGTCCCCGTTGTCATCTGCGACGGGAGCGGACGTGCCGCTGATTTCCTCGCCTTTATGCACCGATACGTCGGACCAGATGGGTAGGTTACCCACATTTTTTCTCCTATCCTTTTCTTGTAACCCTTTTCTTCCCCCATTGACTCACTGTGCTCGTCTGTTTAGCAGCCATCTCTGTTCGACTAAGTTGAACAGGTAAATTTACAGTCAGTGAACGATTTCATGAAGTGTCAACTGAAATTCTGAAATGCTTCTTCGACTAGGAAGGATTTCTTAAGTGGGATTGTGATGTTGATTATCTAGCGGCATAATCTCGTGATATTTTAGACACTCCGGGATAGTGGTCTTCGAATGAATTTCCCTGGGTTACCTTAAAAATCGCACTTCGCAAAAATAACTACTTAAGCATTATGCACTTTTTCCTATTGATTTTCGATGCCCTTATAAATGCAAATATATTTTGCAGAAAGAATAAACAAAACTATCCTTTCTTGTTTTCATTTTGTAGCAAATTTCGTCCTCTTCAGATTTTTTATTTGAAGAAAAACTGTCTCCCCGTTACAAAAAAAGCCTCTGATTATGCTATTTTTAAGACTATAAAATGTCCATTCATACAGCTCCTCAGGAAGTATAAAATATTGTCCTCATCCGTTGCAAAATGCTATAAACTTTCTGCAATGTCATCTTAATGGCTTAAGTGAATGCATGTTTTTCCGTATAAGGAAAGTCTACAGTTGGTAGACTGAAATCTCAAAACGTTGATGCAACAGCAGATTGAGTTAGAAATTATTCGGAAATGGAAATACCCTTTTAATACTGAAAGACATCCTTTTATGGTGTAAAATCCGAAGAGAACGTGATTTTCTACCAACTAAATACAGGAAAAGATGTTTGGTACATTTTTTGCAATGTGCATTTTCATTTATAAGGGGGTCCAAAATCAATAAATAATATGCATGACAAATGGGCTTTCATTTTTTGCAGATTGCGTTATTGTAGGCGGAAAGAAATAAATGTATAAAAATCTCAGCATCCTAGTGTGTCTGGGATTATGCCGCAAGGTAATCGATATTGCAATCCTACTTAAGTAATCCTTTATTATCGAAAACGCATTTGCGAATTTCGATTGACAGTTCACGGTCACTGAGTGTAAGCAAAGTAAGTCAGTTAGTTATCGAATTTCTTGTGATTTGTCAAATCATCAGACTTTGCTACTGATTGATCCTATCTAATTCTACACAGCTTTGATCAATATATTGAAGTTTGCTAACAAATAGTCATGCCTAAGTTTATGGATTTGTGATGTCGAGTGTTGTAGAGCACGGTCTCACATTCATGCATACAATGCGGTGCTGTCTCTTACAAGCAAAGGACGTCTCAACGGTTACAAGGTGGTCAGACCCTAAAAACACTCCTGAGCCTAAAAAATCTTGTACTCATTCGTGAAAATTTCCGATGAGATTGCCGTAAGAACAGTCTGTCTTCTAAGTTTGTTCTGAAAAATGTAGGCAGGTGGAACCATATACCACTTTCGTATTCTCGCTTTTTGCAAGCTCTTAGGAAAGTGTCTACGAACAAGTAACAGCGTTTAGCGGAGGTCACCAATCATTGGAATTCCTTTCTCAGTACAAAGCCAACAGCATTTATAAGTCAGTCTGGGCAAACCTACAGTAGGTGGACTACCTCATGAAATGCCAACCGTAATTCCGAAATGCGTTTTTGTTTCGAAAAGACTAATTAAGTAGGGTGATAAAACTGGTCAGCCTGCAACATAATTCTATAATATTTCAGTTACCTCAGGATTCCGGCTTTCGAACGAACTTCTTTCCGGCTGCATGCAGGAACTACACTCTGTAAAAAATGACTACTTAAGTAGAATGCGTTCTTCTCACTGATTTTCGATGTCCTTAAAAATTTAATTACATTTCATGGATAACGTGCATAAAACTAATCATTCTTCTACGCATTCTGTTAGAAATTACGTCT
The DNA here is from genome assembly GCA_902702965.1 of Spirometra erinaceieuropaei. NCBI lineage: Eukaryota > Metazoa > Platyhelminthes > Cestoda > Diphyllobothriidea > Diphyllobothriidae > Spirometra > Spirometra erinaceieuropaei. The sequence continues at coordinate 63,050 of CACRXP010000859.1, read as the reverse complement.
TCTTATAATTTTATATTCAAAAGAAGGATATAATTTGTTTTCAAAATAGTTTCTAATTGTGAGATTTTTTAATACCGTGAAATCTACTTCCATAAAACGTCATGTCTCTGCACTTACTGGTGTTGCTTTCAAAGTTAACTATATGGCTCCAATCCGCTGCTAAATTCTATGAACCCTATATGATCCTCTCTTAATACCGTAGTGAAATTGACGGTTTTTCGTACGCGGAAAATGTACGGCTTGTAGTTTGGAAATCCTGAACGCAACTGTAACGTCAGGTCGAGTTCAAAGTTATTCGGGAAGGGGAGAAGTTTTTTTAAAACCGAATTAAACTCTTTTTCAAGCATAAAAATGGAAGAAGACGTAAGTTTCTACCAAATGAGAAGTAGAATGAATATTTTTGCGCATGTTTTCTATGAAATAAAATTGACTTTCTAAGGACATCGAAATCAACGAGAAAAATGCATGCTACTTAAGTAGTCATTTTTACAGAGTGTAATTCCTGCATGCAGCCGAAAAGAAGTTCGTTTGAAAGCCAGAATCCTGGTGTAACTGAATTATTATAGAATTATGCTTCATGATTATTGGTTTTACAAGCCTACGTAACTAGTATTTTCGAACCGAGAACGCATTTCGGAATTTTGGTTGACATTTTGCGAGTTAGCCCGCCCTCTGTACGTCTTTGGCTATTTTTCGCCTGAAAACTCGACCATATCAAGTAACTACGTCAACCCCGTGCCCCACGGGGGGACGTAGTACTGACGACTTATGCAGCACCTACCGCACTTTCCCTTCACCCACCCACCCACCCCGATGACGAGGTAGTGTCAAAGGGATCGGAAGTGGGCGCGGACTCGCCTACCACACTCGAATTGGTTCCCGCTACACGCATCAGGCTACTGCAATTACCTACCAACCCTACACATTAATATGCAGTGCGTATGGGCAGTGTTTAGCGTGGGGCGGAGCTAATGACGAAAGAGGGGTAAAGAACGGTGTATACCTGTTTATTTTTCCTACGGGGTAACATAAACAGGGGGGTGGGGGGCTAATGACTGCAGAATCGCGATGGGAGGAGGGCTGGCGCCTATCTCTAACTTCCCTTTATTCCTATCGTCATCTCTAATTTACACCCGTGGCTCATTCAGCAATCCCCTAATTTATGAATGATACCTTTATGTCTAATCACTTGTGATTAAGACTCCCGTCTTTCTGGACGGCTGGGCAATTAGTTGAACGCGAATTCAGTCTTTAGCTGCTAATTTTCACGTCGCAACTGCATTTCCCACATACTTTCCGAACATAACTGCAGAGCAATTATTCGGTTTTCACTTAGATGTGCATCGGATTTGTCAGTTTATGACAGACCTTTATTGCATTTCGGAATCAGCTCTTTTCTCAGCGGAAAGTTTTTTGAAGGACTCGTGGGCTAATTCTGATAAACGGATGCCTAGCAACTGATGTAGCGATAATTCAGCTGACACTTTCATCCAGTTCGGCCGGCAAATGGCCTACAAAAAGCAGCTCCCAAAATATCCTGCAGAAACGCACAGACGCGTTACCATGGCCACCTTCCGGCGTTTTTTGGCTTGAGAGGACGAAGAAGAGGCCGTCTTTTGGGGATAAGTAGCCGAGGGGATGAAATATGCACTTCTTACGACAAATCAGAGTGTTCGCGTGGCGGTGTTACGCATGGAAACATCCGAAGCTACCCCACCCAGAAGGAATGCAGGAGAATGGAAGGGCTCGTGCCCGCTGTGGAAATTCGCGAAACATGCTAGGATGGATAATGCAAGCAAAAAACTCCGTCGTAGATATAGAAGGGGAGGGAAACTCCCCCTGACAGCGATGTCCGAACTCGAGCCAGCTGTATGAGGGGACGGCGATAGGTCAAAGTGGGCGATTCACTCAACGTTCTCCTAAGTAACACCTTTCAGTTCGATCAGGACGAACTCTCTAGGCCACCAGACTCCTGTTAACTTCCGTGGTGCTACCACATGTTTCGCCGGACTTCAAACTGTATTTCCTGTACTCAATAATTTCTGAACTGACTGGCTTAATGTATGTTTACATGGACATATGTAGAAGCAGAATGATATTACCAACCAAGACAAGGGAGACTGGAGTAGCCATTTCTGGCTTCTAAACCTTCGTCAGCCCGTCATACCCAACCCCGAAGTGTGTAACACCTGATATGTAACGAGATATGTAATCCCCAGGTGCTACATACCTCTCGGTTGGGTATGGCTGGCTGGCGACGACTAATAGGCCAGAAATGGTCATTCCAGTCTCCCTTGCCATTTGTCGGCAATGTCATTCTGCGTATACCACGTGCCGCTCTGTGGCTTCTGCTGGGGCTCGAAAGAGAGCCCAATTCACAACGGGACGAGTGCCTTCCGTACCGCGATCGGCGCCCGCTCCTCTACCATGTTAGTATTAGAATTTACTGGGCATAACAATTCAATGAAGAAAATCGTGTTACTAACGTAGCCATTTCTGCATCAAAATTGGTGTATTCCAGACGTCGCAGTAGGCTGGGCGGATAACTTGACCCAAATATAATTAAACTCACGGCTCCCGGTGGGGCCTCGTGGCCCAGGTGGCCAGAGCGTTGGCTGGACTCAGGCCTTCCCCTTGCTGCCGTGGATTCGAATTCCACCGAGGTCGCCGAGTTTTTCACAGTTGGGACAAAATAAATAACAACGCTCTTCTCTACTCTAATGTCATCATTTCCAGGGTATAATCAAAAGTTCTGTAGGGCAAATACTCCCCCTTGACAATTACCACAGAGACTCCTCGTCCGTTATCTGAATCACGAGACGGCCATCGTCGAGGGAGGCGGGTTACTGGAACAACTAAGACTATTATCACTACCGCTTTTGCTGCCGCTACTACTACTACTACTGACAGTACTAGTATTGGTATTAGTAGTAGTAATAGTAGTACTGCCAATCTCACTTTTAGTGGTACTGTTATTATAAAAGCAACGGGAACAACTACCACAGCGTGTTATAGTAAATTCCTTCCACTATGTAGATGGAGATGTCGCTGACAGAAGTGTATCAAAATAAACTATGTAGTTAGTGTTGTGGATAATACCCTAAAGGTATCTAGATGTCACAGACCGTCAGAGCGACAGAAAGTGACTCGACATGAAAGAACACCAGATAGCTGTGTAGGAAACCGCTTGGTAGCTGCATATGTCTTAACTAAAAAGGGAACTTCAAGAAGACATGTTGGCATGCCTTTGGATGTATACAAAACAGACCAATTTACTAGAAATTTCAAATGAATAAGCTGCAAGTGTCAAACCAGAGGAGGTAAATGAGGGAAACTGGGACATTGGGGTCAAATCAACCAGACATGAAGGAAGGATTTGGGGAAATTGGCGCTATGGTGCAACAGCAAGACTTTAGATGTCAGTGTGCCACAAATAAGCAATAGGCACGTTCCAAGGGCCCGATAAATTTGCACGCTTTCTGCGCCTCACCACGAACTTTTTTCTTTTGGCTTTCAGGCAACACTTTTTTGTAAAGTAAAAATATACACAGAGAATCTGATAGAGTGAGAGCCAAAAGCGACCAAAGAAACTATTAATTATGTGGGCCTGGTAGTCATCCGGTGGATTTTAGATGAATTATTTAGGAAATTCTGCTAGGGCATTCAGCTTACTGTAGCAGATTTGGTGGATTCCAGACGTCGCAGTAGGCTGGGCAGATAACTTGACCCAAAACCGATTAAACTCACGGCTTCCGGTGGGCCTCGTGGCCCAGGTGACTAGGGCGTTGGCTGGACTCAAGCCTTCCGCTTGCCGTCGTGGGTTCGAATCCCGCCGAGGTCGTCGCGTTTTTCGCAATTGGAGCAAAATGAATTGTTCAAAATCTGCCAAAACACAAGTCATCATTGTCACATCAACTGTAAACACTGTCGATAATGCCTCGGCTATCAACCACTTGAAGTTGACGGGCCGAGTTATCTCCTCGCTAACTGTGAACCTCCGAGAAGATCACCCAGCAAGCACGAACTACCAAACAATAGAAATGCTTACTCATTGCAACCTCATTCAGTAAATGTTGCAGCTCCTGTGCTCTCTGTCTTCCCTCCACAGTTTCTGCACCTGATGTTGGATTTGGGTATGGATCCGAAAAGTCAAACAAATGAAGCCTTGTTCCAGCCAACCTACTTTCTTCTTCTCCATCATTTATTTTACGTTCACTAGAGGGCACCCCAAGTCGGTCAGAGACGTAGCATTGGACAGTAATTTATAGGATAGCACACAGTTGAATTGTGTGTCTCGCTCAATTAGATTATTTTGACCGAACGATCAGATCTGTTAAATACTGGACCAGACGTGTTGAGGAAGAAGGATAACGTCTTTGAGACGCGCCAGGTCCATTATTCTCTGCTTCTGGTCTCATAGAAAATCTGGAATTCCCGACCGAGTGTGTACAGTAGGTGGGCTAACTTATGAAATGTCAAGCGAAATTCCATAATGCTTTTTCGTTTCGAAAAGATTAATTAAGTAGGGTTGTAAAACTAGTCAGCCCGCAACATAATTCTATAATGTTTCAGTTACCTCAGGATGTCGGTTTTCGAATGAATTTCTTTCTACCGCATGTAAAAACTATACTCTATAAAAAACGACTACTTATGTAACATGCATTTTTCTCATTGATTTTTGATGCTCCTATAGTCCAATTATACTTCATGGAAAACATGCATAAAAATATTCATTCTTTTGCTCATTCAGTCGACAATTACTTCTTCTTCTAATTTTATTCCCGAAGTGGGGATACTATTCGGTTTTAAAAATTTTCTTATTGCGGGACTTTTAAGTATCGTGAAATGGTCGTTCATAAATCTTCGTGTCACTGCATTTACCAATGTGACTTAAAATTTAACAATATGGATCAAATCCACTGCTTAATTTTATGAACCCGATATCGTCCCCTTTTATTACCGTAGAGAAATATGTGGTTTTCCGTACGCGGAAAATATACGGTTTGTAGTTTCGAAACCCTGAATCCAAGTGTAACGGTAGAGCGGGTTCAAAATTATTCGGGAATTGGAAAAGTTTTTGAAAGCCAAGTTATTCCCGTCCTTCTGGTATAAGATTGGAAGAAGACGTCACTGTCTATCGAATGAGCAAAAGAATGAATATTTTTATGCATGTTTTCCATTAAATATAATTGGACATTTAGGGGCATCAAAAAATAATGATAAAAATGCATGCTACTTTAGTAGTCGTTTTTTACATGCATGCGGTCGGAAGGAAATTCATTCAAAAGCCGGCATCCTGAGGTAGATGAAATATTATAGAATTTTGTCGCAGGCCGACTAGTTTTACAACCCTACTTAATTTATCTTTTCGAAACGAAAACGCATTTCGGAATTTCGGTTGACATTTCATGAGTTAGCCCACCTACTGTATTATTCCTAACCAACCAGCCCTTTCTGCCGTTTATGAGGACGTTTGAGACTCGACCGGGACCTTTGCAAGCCACATTCCTTTCAGTCAACGCGCCTAGTCCTCCTTTTTTCGCCCCATAAATGCATCTTCCTGCGTGGGCAGTCTATTTGCACCTCTCATGCTGTCATCACACCTATCGTTTTTAGGGATCTTCCAGGACCTCTGCGTCAACAGGTGGTCGCCAACCTGGCACGAACCTTCCAAATCAAACAGACAGACGCCGAGGGTCTCTACCTCGACATGAAACTCTGCATGAAACGACGAGACTTGGTGAGTTTGTCTGCATATTGTTTCTGTATGTTCACACAATCCAGTGAAGATGTGTCTTCCATTTGCGTTCTTGTCTGGATCATTCAGGCCCAAATATTCATGCATCAAATTTTGGTCTTCGCCTATAGACCTTAGTATAAACTGATTTACTTCAAGTTAGCAGTTAATTTCTGAGGAAGTTAAAAATCAGCAATTTGTAAACCAGAGTATCTACCAGAAAATACACGTGGAATGCTGGGGGACCCACTGATGAGTCGGACCCTCGCAGCTGTGTCATGCAGCGGCAGAATATCGGCGAGAAGCGCGTGTCTGGGCTTTTCGCCAGTATCTGTGCTGCTAGTGTAATATCTTCTAACGTTAAAACATACGAAAGATTATCTTCTCGGCCAGATTGTTATTCTTAGACATAATGGTCTCCAGAAAAGTACTTAACGTGTACATCGTTCTTTAAAATTGCTTTAAAACTGCTTAAAGTTGCCGATACGTTCGGGTGTTTTCTGTGAAACCGAAACTTCTAGCGGTGGGAAACTATGGGCATTTATTTCATACTTAATCAAACACATTGTTCAATTTAAGAAAAAATGGGGTCTTGGAACTAACCGTGGAAAGTATTTTATTTATTTGCCAAGCCTAACTTGCATCGTTCTCCATTTTCTGTTGATTATATCTTTTTTCCAGTCAGATGATTTCATCATCCTTAAGGCCATTCATTACCTGGAATGTTGACCGAAATTCTGAAATATATTTTTGATTCGAAAAGATCACCTGTGTAGGGCGGTAATACCAATTGCCATACAGCGTGATTTTAAATACCGCAGTCACCTCAAGATGTTCACTTTTGAACGAGCTTCTTTCTGGTTGCCTGCAAAAAATACATTTCGTAAAAAATTACTGCTTAAGTAGTATGACTTTTTAACATTGGTTTTCGATGCCTTAATAATTTCAAGAATCTCTTATAGAAAACATGCACAAAACTCATCTTTCTTACACTCATTTGGCAGCAAATTGCGTTTTCTTCATTTTTAAACTGGAAGAAGGGGTACTTTCTGGTTTTAAACGTTCCTACTTATGAGGTTTTTTTAAGAACGTGAAATGTTTATTCATACATCATCGAATCAGCACGTTTATCAGTGCTGCTTGTAAACTGGACAACATGGTACACATCCACTGCAAAATTTTATGAGCCCTATATGATTTCCTTTAATGACGTATAAAAGTGTATGATTCCCCTTACACGGAGAATGTACAGCTTGTAATTTGAAAACCCTGAGTGCAGTTGTAACGACAGGTTGGATTCCCAATTATTCGGGAATTGAAAATGTTTTGTTAAAAGTAAAAGATGCTCCTTCTTGACGTATCAAATCTAAAGAAGACGCAATTTACTACCGAGTAAAAGAAAGATGTGTTTATGCATGTTTTCCCTAAAGTAAATTTGAAACTACGAAGACATCGAAAATTAATGGATATTTCAGTCATTACTTAAGTAGTCGTCTTTACAGATTGTAATTCTAGTGGGCGACCTGAAAGATGCTCGTTCGAAAGCCGGTATTCTGTCGAGAGTGAATTATCTTTGGATTATGCTGCACGATAATTAATATTATCACCCTATATAAGTAATCTTTTCGAATAGCATATACGTCAGAATTTCAGTTAAAATTTCTTTAGATAGCACATGCGCATACGAGATGAAGGGCTGGTCAGATACTGTGCCTATGCCCACCTTCGGAATTTATAACCTAGGTTTGACAGCTTACCGCAACAATTGTGAGAAGATACGGTGAGTCCGGCGCTGCTTAAGTCACCACTGGCTCTTCAGGTAATGGTGATTGTTCTTAAGTCAGAAATTCCACCTGCCCGAACGCTCCCATAAATCACAGATGGTGCTCTGAGGACCCACAGTTGGGGAGAAGTCTTCGGTAGTGTTAATCGGATCGACGAATAGGCTTGATGCAAGAGGCGAATTGAGTACGTGTGATTGCACCTAAAGTGCGTCAAGTCTGACTGCGCCTCCACTACATGGGAGATTTAACTCCAAGTCCTGCACTGATTAATTTCTGAAATTATTCACCTGATTATTCTCTGGAGTTCATATACCAGAAACCGCTAGAGAACGCTGGGGGTCCCACTGAAGAGCCGAACCCCTCGCAGCTGTGTCACGCAGCGGCAGAATATCGGCGAAACACGTGTCTGGGCTTTTAGCAAGTATCTATGTCGGGAGTACGGTATAATACATATATATATATATATATATATAGGTAGGGGGCGCTCACCGATCGTTCTTACGGAACTCACTCGTTCCGTTGTGCCTTATGGACTCTCTCTCTCTTGAGCCCAACCAGCAGCCGCACAGCGGCGCATGATATATAGGTAGAATGGTATTACCGCCAAAGACAAGGGAGACTGGAATGGCCGTTTCTGGCTTATTAGCCGTCGTCAGCCAGCCATACCCAAGCCCGAAGCGTGGAACACCCGAGCCTCGAACTCGCGACCTGTTAGTTAGAAGTCCACGCCTCTACCCACCGGGCCACGAGCATCTTGCCCTGTCGGTTTTCGATCGGGAATATACAGTGGTAGGGAGGCTCGGGTGTTCCACACTTCAGGCTTGGGTATGGCTGGCTGATGACGGTTAATAAGCCAGAAACGGCCATTCCAGTCTCCCTTGTCTTTGTCGGTAATGCCATTCTGCCTATACATATATATGGATGGGACCTGCTAGAGGGACGGCGGAGAGAGAGGGAGAGATGGACCTCCACAGTAAATTCGAAACGTTTGGCAGGCACAACTTTTCTTTCAGCAGTCGCGTCTTTCTACGTTCGCCTGCCTCCTCAAACTCACCATTTCAGTTGTATCGTCAAAATTTGGCCACGGAGGATGCGAGTCACTTCAAGTGAATAATGTAGGAAGTGCCCAGTTATTGCTCGAGACAGAACCCTAAAAGCTGTTGGTGAATTCACCATGTGGCGCGTATCCATCGAGTGTCAGAATTTCGGTTAAAATTTCATTAGATAGCACATCTATTGTACCCTGCTGTGGACGGCACCGTTTGAGAACTTTATGTTAAGAAATTTGCCTAGTATTTTAAACCTTTACGAGTCAAGCGACATCCGGTCGCATGTTTCACTGCAGACACTTCATCTTATACTGACATCATTTCATCGAAGACACCCGTCGCATACTTTTATGTCAGTTCCATGTCTGCTGTGCATCCCGTCACAAGCAACGACATCCACCGCTTCCCCAATAAAGATGCGGCGGGTAGGCCCACGCCTGACTCTTCTTGCAGTTAAAGCAGTTTGTGCAGACTCAACCTTACCCGCGCCCGCCGCGTTCTAGTTTTTGGAGATGGGCGTGGAGTGGTCGCCGACGGTGTTGGGACCACGTCTACGCGCGCCGCACACGTGCTGACCCCTGTCGTTACACAGATCGCTTTCCGGGGTGGGGTTTCGGATAACTCATTTAAACGAGTAGTCGCAAGGCCCCCTAGGGAAATATCATTGTAATTTGATTCTTGAGCAAACGAAGACTGAGTTGCGCTGTTAGTTTGTGGTCCTCCAAAACACCACTTTTAGTCAAATTTCACACGTTGACGCACAACATTAGACGACATTGTTTGCAGTGACTGGCATGGCGCAAGTGCACCGTCTAGCGCGTACCACTCAAGGACTCGGAAATGAGAGACACCCTAGAAGCTATTGCAGTCTGCCCATCGTTTTAACGGATGATAAAATTTGACCATTGGATGACAACCTTCACAGCCGTTGCCCTAACCTCGTTAGGGTACCTTCGAACACGTCAGGCTGGTCATAGTGTGGAAGTGTATTTCAGTATCGTTCTCGTTCTTTCCCCTTTCTTCGGTACTCCAGCCGCCTGCCCAAGTCTATCCGCGGGGTCCTTATAAAATTAGGTGCGGGAACTTTCATTTAGCGCGTCTTACGTATTTAACTTGCCAGTTGAATATATATATGCCAGCTCAGTTATGTCTGGCCGACCTTTGTCAGAGGTCAGTGTGATGCCCTTCTGGTTTATATGAACGGTAACGAGGCCCAGTTGAGGGCATACGTATTTAAATCAGGCCTATCTAAGCTGAGTAGGAGCGTTTTGACTAGGACGAAGATGGCTATCGGGAAGTCTGCCATAGGACTCTTATCTGCTGGCGAGCACTGCGTGGCGCGTCCTGTTTCCTTCGTGGTTTCTGCGAAAAAAGGCATTCTTCTTACCTTCAGGCACTTTCCGACCTTCCAGACACTATTCAACCCGACCAAATCATGGTATCCTTCGACGTTGTCTCACTTTTCACGTCCATCCCACCAGACTTGGCGCGCGACGTGCTACGCAAACGCCTCGAAGAAAAGTACAACGAAACGACAGGGCCGCTAAAGATCCAGCACCTAATGCAGCTCTTTGCATTCTGCCAACGAACCTTTTTCACCTTCGATGGCAGAACATACGAACAAATCAAAGGAACACCCATGGGTTCCCCAATATCCAGCCTAGTTGCGGAATTGGTCCTACAAGAGCTTGAAAAGGTTGCTTTCAGCCGTTACAAACCTGCGTTTTGGCGCAGATACGTGGACGATACATTCGTCATTATTGAAAAGGACAAGCTATCGGGTTTCCAAGACTTACTTAACAGCATATTCCCCGACATTCAGTTTACAAGAGAAGACGAGGAGGACGAAAAACTGCCCTTCCTGGACGTGCTCGTCACGCGCACACCTGACGGTAACCTCAGCACTACAGTGTACAGAAAGGCGACCAATACAACCCAGGTCCTCAACTATCATAGCAACCACCCATTGGTGCACAAACGGGGCTGTGTGAGGGCGCTTTTCGACCGGGTAAAAACGCACTGTAGCGAGCCCGAAGGAAGGATGCAAGAACTACGGCATCTCCGGGACCAATTAACAAAGAACGGCTACCCAAACAGCTTTATCAGTCGCTGCATACGCGCACACCCACGCCGGACAAACGGAAGAGAGACACCAACAATTTGGCACTCCCTACCGTACATAAAGAATGTGTCCGAGGCTACAGAACGCATCGCGTCAGAGCTAGGCGTGGGCATCGCTCATCATCCGGCGGCTACCATGCGTAGCAGGATCATGAAAATGAAGGATCGGCTGGACGCAGGTGAACAGTCGGGCGTAGTCTATCGAATCCCGTGCCAAAACTGTCCTTGCCACTACACAGGCCAGACAGGACGACGTCTGAGCTGACGAATACTTGAGCACAAACGGGCCGTTCGGAGAGGCGACCCACTGTCTCAAGTAGCCACTCACACGCTCGAGGAAGGGCATGAGTTCGACTTCGCCAACACGCGGATATTGGCGCGAGCCGGCAACAAGACAGGGCGAGAGCTGTTGGAGGCGTGGGTGTCGGACACCAACTCCATCAACAGACACGTCGATTTGCCTGCGTGTTATCACGCGCTCCGCCCACGCAGCCAGGTGGCGCAGCTCACACCGTCGCGAAGTGCAAATGGCGTCACCACGCCGGGGGAACATCGTGGACCAGGCGGCACAAACCCTACCTAGCCACGGACGTACTCCCCCTCCCGCCCCCGCAAGGATGAACGATATAAATGTTCACAATTTGCTGCACTCGAGTAACCTCTGATGATGAACTCTAGTTCGAGTTCGAAAGCTCAGGCAAATAAACTTACTGTCCCAGTGATCGTGCCTTCGCCTTCTTTTAAACAAGAACCTTGGATGCGTATATTTTCTTCCATTCGTGAGACTCACAAATTGCCAACATCCGGCCCTTTTTGTGGTTTTCTCCTGACTTTCGCCTTTTTCTGACCTCTACAGCTCAGCGTTTTCCAAATGGGAGATGGCACAAACAATGAAATCGACCTCACCATCCTAACCGCCCTTCTTCAAGGTGAGCCGATTCTAATATTCCACTGTTCCCCCACGTCTTCCTCTTAACTGCAAGCTTGCATGCTTTCACTTCTGTGGCAAACAGACGTCCACCAAGCGTAAATTAGGTAATTTACCCGCAGTCGAACCAGTGGGATATCTATGGATTTGACTGTTTCCAACGTCAACCGGGCCTCACCGACCACGCTCCCGCTGGAAATGCTCGATGCAAAGGCTGTGCTTTAGTTTAACCTTACCTCTTACGCATGCGGGACTGGAGTTGCTCCCTCATACGAAGGCTTGGTCTGTTTTGCGGTGAACCAGCTGGTGTGTGGCACGCGTGAGCGGGCTGTTTAACCTTTTTAGCCACTAGACCCGTGCTCGCCCCCGCTGGTTATTCGTCCAGTGCCTTCGGGAAAGTGTTCTTTTTTCGTGCAGAATATACAGTAGGTGGGCTAACTCATGAAATGTCAACCGAAATTCCGAAATGCGTTTTCGTTTCGAAAAGATTAACTTAGTAGGGTTGTAAAACTAGTCAGCCTGCAACATAATTCTATACTAATGCAGTTACCTCAGGATACCGGCTATCGAAAGAACTTCGTTCTGGCTGCATGCAAAAACAACGCTCTGTGAAAAATGACTAATGGCGTAGCATTCATTTTTCTCATTAACTGGCAATGCTCTCAAAAATTCCGTTCAATTTCTTGGAAAAAATGCAGAAAACTATTCATTCTTTTGCTCATTCGATGGAAAATTACGTCTTTTTCCAACTTTATACTTAAAGTAAGGGTATAATTCGGTTTTAAAAACTTTTCTAATTCTCGAATAATTTCAAACCCGATCTGCCATTGCACTTATACTTATGGTTTCCAAACTACAAGCCGTATATTCCCCGCGTATGGAAAACCGTACGTTTCTTTACGGTATTAAAAGGAGACCATATGGGATTCATAAAATTTTGCGGTGGATTTGAGTTAGTCAGTATCAGTCAGTATATTTGGAGTAAACGACAGAAGCCATGAAAACTCCATTTAGAGGGTACAGGTATAAAGAAAATAGTTAAACTGCAAAACTTTTGCTTGCAGTTTTAGTAGGGAGAATTCATAAATCTAATAATGTAACATAAAGGTGAAAGGGGTATTTTATTCGCAAAAGAATTGCGAAAAACTTTGTTCACCGCATTCGGACTGTGAAAATTTCAATATGGGCCAAGTTTGACGCAAAAAATAGGATCTGTTGAAATCTAGTTAGTAGTATATTTATAGTCATTTCAATAATCCGTTAGATCAAGCTTCGGCAGTTTGGGTTGCCTTTCAGAAGGTGAGTATCCAATTGTCTCTTGAACACGTTCACGGTAGGGGAATTAACAACAAACTCCGGCAAAGAGTTCCATTGGCGAATGACCCTCTGCGAGAAAAAGGAGGAACGTTGATTTGTGTGGCACAGTTCCTTTTTAAGCTGGTAATCATGTCGT
>CACRXP010000859.1:25239-48719 GCA_902702965.1 Spirometra erinaceieuropaei | reverse complement strand
GTGGGACATAGCCGTGATCCTCCCTTGTGGATAGGTACGACGTTTGCCAACTTCCATGTGTCAGGTAGTTTGCCAGCTTCCAGCGATTTTTGGAAGATTATAGAAAGTGGCTCTGCTAATTCTTCAGCTAGCTGACGCAGGAGTACACCTGGGATCTCATCTGGTCCAGGTGACTTGGCAGGATCCAGCTTATTTAGCTCTGCTAAAACTAACTGCGGAGTAAAAAATACTGTGCTTATAAGTGGTTGGTAGGCGGGCAGTGGAAGAGAACAGGACTGGAGGGGTGGTTCCGTGGTGTAGACACTTTGGAAAAACTCGGAAAGAAGCTCGGCTTTTTGAAAGCCATCGCTCACAATTCGGTTATTTTTGTCCTTTAAGGTTGCCAGATGGTCCCGGTTTTTCGTATTGCTCCTGATATATGCATAGAACGCTTTAGGTTTTTGCTGCGCCTCTTCTAGGAGCTTCATTTCATAAGAAGCTCGCACTTCTCGGATGAGTCTTTTGCATAAGGTTCGTTGTTGTCTGAATTTCTGAAGTTTTTTCTGGGTTATGTTAACCTTACAAGCCACATTGGTAAATGCAGAGACATTAGGTTTTATGAACGGCTATTTCACGGTATTAAAAAGTCTTATAATCAGAAACTTTTTTAAAACCCAATTATACCTTTCGTTCGAGCAGAAAATTGGAAGAAGACATAATTTTCCACCGAATGAGCAAAAGAATGAATAGTTTTCTGCATTTTTTCCATGAAATTGAATGGAATTTTCGAGGGTATTGACATTTACTGAGAAAACTGCATGCTACGCCATTAGTCATTTTTCACAGAGCGTAGTTTTGCATGCAGTCAGAACGAAGTTCGTTCGATAGTCGGTAGCCTGAGGTAACTGCATGGTAACAATCGGGAGATGGCACCCAAAAAATCCGTTACCTAGAAATAATACCTTAAACAGTTGACTCAAACGGCTGCAGGCTATATCAGCGGTTGCAGGCCGACTTTCATGCACTACTTGGACTTTCCCCGACGGCCTAACATGGGTTGGCCGAACGAACATCGCAGGAGGTTGCATGGACGGTGGTCGCTGTTACCCAACCTTCCCCATCGTTACACACGTACACCTGAATATACGGCATACATTCGCATTATGGCAGTTTATTGCAAAACAAAATCACTTTTAAATAGGATAAGTCTGCACAACATGGGACAGGAACAGTTCCCAGGCATCTGTCAAAGACGTGGCATTGAGGCCAAACCAAAGACGATACTGTACTTCGTCTATGTGGGCCCACACAGCTCGGCTACATACAGGGCCTCCCTCGTAGAGTTTCCTTTTCCGTCTACTCCAATATGCCTTTTTGGCATTAGTTTGCCGTCCGGTGCTAGGGTCCTTGAAGTTATTTGAGTGGTTAAAAGAGAAATGCAGATCACCTTCTGGGGAAGACGATTATACGCCTTCCACTCGTCCGTTACCACTGTACTGCCTTTGTCGACCCATTTTGTAATAACGGAACGGAGAGCGGGCCAACATCGATCATTCACCTGTTCAAATAAGGCTTTCCGTCGGCTTGTATCGTACATCCCGACCATCCACCACCCATAAAACCCCTATTACCACCTGTCCCGTAAGACACTGCTTTGGTTAGGCGGATTTTTTTGGGTGCCATCTCCCGATTGTTACCAACTGCATTAGTATAGAATAAAGCTGCACGCTGTTTAGTTTTACAACCCTATGTAATTAGTCCTTTCGAGACGAAAACGCATATCGGAATATCGGTTGACGTTTCATGAGTTAGCCCACCTACTGTAACTTCCTCATGCCATCGGGTCTAGGTAGGTGAGGGAGTAGGGAATGCGACAGAGGGTGCGCAAGTCACCTTCCTTGCGCCCATCACGCTGTCGAGGGCGTACGGTGGACATCGTCGTTCACGGCGGTCTGGGTGACAAGTGTAGCTTGTTGCATCATCCCGTGAGTTATGGCTTCAAGGCACTTAGGTGCGTTTTCATCTGCGGTAATCACGGTTGACAAGTACACGCTGACCTTCCTCCCCTGCTGCCATTGAATGCACCCCCACTCTGAAGACCTGCAAACATGGGGAGGCTGAAAGTCTGTCTTCTTTTCGGTAAACATCAGCCAGCCGTGCCCAGCTGGGAAGGCCCGAATCCACCTGTCATATGTTTATGTTTTAGACAGGCCGCCACAGAACCACTACGATAAGGGATTTTCAAAGTACCGCTTCGTATATTCGACTGCAGAGGAGAACAGGACTTTCGCGTTCTTGAGGGGATACTGTCGAGTGTGAGAGAGTCCGGAATGGCCGTTTTTGTCTTCTTTGCCGTCATTAGTCACCCGTAGCTTCAAACCGAACTTTGTAGCCGGACAGCTGAGCATTAGTTTTTATTCCTAACGCTGCAAAAGTGGCACTCATTGACCTAGCCTAATTCCACGATGGCATATGAGTTTTCATAATTGCTCCGAAGCTTCAAGTTGGAGTATATTAAGTCACACGCGTGTGGCGTTCACTGAGCCCGAGTAAAGCAGTGTTAACGCAAGATTTTGGCTTTTTACCTATTTCAAAGCTTTCCTCTTTCTCTCTGGCAGCCCCTGGACAAAATCTCACCCTTGCGGATCAGCTCTCCCTGACTATGGCCTGGCAACGATCTGATATCGCCCGTAGTCGAGTTCTCGTCAACGTCAATGACTGGTCGGTAGGTTGCTCTTTCCCCCCGCCCCTCCTCTCCCTGCTTCCTAGTCTTGCTCAGTTCGCCGAGGTGATGGTCTTCTCATCCAATTACCCTCGGGCTAACAAGATATCTAAGTTTTCTCTCCACGTCCAGCAAGACAGGCCAGTACTTTGTCACTTCTCCGACACTTTCCCGCAAACCGCAAATTTGAACAGAGACGGCCCGCAGCATCCTAAATCATCGTGTAATCATAGAGGGCTTTTGACCAAAGTTAGATGGTCACTCCGACTTGCCCAGCATAAAGGGTCGACAAACTTTGATTGGTCTGTTTATTGAGACACCATTTATGAGGCATTATGCTTCCAACTCGACATCTGCCAGTGGTTTCCGTCTTGTCATTTCAATAAGAGCTCGAAAGATGAAAAAGCCCACTACCGGGGGGCTTTACTATCTCTTTCTTTCTCAACCCCCCGTCGTCCACTTCCTGGTCCTCATTTGAGGGTGGTTGACTTATTCGGTTGGGCGGAGTCTCAGAGCCTCATAGTTTAAGAAACTCTTACTTACTTCTTAAATGACACAAGAGGCACGACAGACTGGCCTGAAAATGGGGGACCTATATGCAGATGTGAAAAAAGGCCGCTAAGAGCCCAGTGGGTGTTTCCAAGTCACGCCCAAGTCCTCAGAAAGTGAATGTCCACGGGGAGCTTGAAAGCCCAAAAAACGTTGACAGCACTGTTGATTTGGTCCTCACTGTTGGCACTGATGCTTCCAAAATTAATGTTACTCTTCTCTCTGCAACTGCCACGGGAGTGTGGGATAGATTTTTCTGTGAAATACGGCCTCCCCTTTCTAGAGGTTTTAAAAAACTTTTTTAATTCCAATTAAATATGAAACCCTACCTGCAGCTGCGCTTTCGCATATGGTTTCCAAAAACTGCATGCTGTATACTTTCAGAGTAATGGAAATCACACATTCCTCTACGCTATTAAGAAGAAGTCATAGAGAGATCATAAAGTTCTGTAGACCATGACAGTTCGACCGCCGAAACCGACGATGTCCACCGTGTGCTCCACAAAAAGGGGAAGCACGGTGCGTGAAGTAGTTTATAGTGAGAGTAGACTCGCGCAGCATCTACCACACATTCTCCTCCTCCCCCACCTGGGCCCCGTGCCAAGACCGGGAAAACCGGAGGCGGGGAGGGCGCAGATGGGTGGCGTAGCCGGACCCAGATCTAGTCGTACCATTATATACCCCCCGGTCCACATCAAATATCTGACCAGGATTTTAACCAACGAGAGAAGGACAGGGATGACTGAGCAACCATGCACGCGACCTGTATACCAAACGGGAGCGCAAGCCCGTCTAACGGAAGGGAACCAGAGAACTGCCAGCACACACCAGGCTGCGAGGACCATGGTATGCGGATCATGACATAGCAGACACTCATAATCCTTGAGGCCCAAAATGGTGACACGCAGGGTGATAAAATGATGATGATGATGATGATGATGATGATGATGATGATGATGATGATGGTGGTGGTGGTGGTGGTGGTGGTGATGATGATGATGATGAGGAGGAGGAGGAGGAGGAGGAGGAGGAGGAGTAGGAGGAGGAGGATGAGGATGATGATGATGACTGACCGGCTGACTAACTTACAACGTGGGATAATTCGATCACCATAATTTCTTGCTACTGTCTGTCTGGAGTATGTGGAGGGAGCTGACATTGACAGCTCAGTCTTTTTCCTCGTTTCTTTTTCGTTTATTTCCTTCGAGGTTCAACTGGGGTTGTTGTGGGTTTAAACATCGTACTGTCCTGTTAGTAGAGCACATTCCTCTCAACGTCGGCGGTATCACGGTATTAACGTCTCCGTTCATCTTGCCTTTTACCAGGTCCCTACCCTTGAGAATGCGATGACGGACGCGCTTATCAATGACCGGTTGGAATTCGTGCAACTGCTGCTGGAGAAGGGTCTTGACATCTACCGGTTTCTCACAGTGAAGCGCCTCGAAGACCTCTACACGGTCTCATTCGGCTCAGCCAATCAGGCTTTCCACCGACTCTTTGTTAAGGTTCTAGGAGCTCGATCGGTTAGTTTTTTTCCTGGCTTGCTTTCTTTCCCTTTCTTTCTCCTTTTTATGGTTTTTCTTCCGATTTATTGTCAAACGCAATTTGAGAAAACAACACCATTCTTGTCCTTTAGAATGTAATTTTGCGGCCTGTTCATCGCATTTTGGGGGACATTGTTTAGCCGCCTTTCTTTACCTATACGTTTTATTGGGTTCATCTGACGACTAGTGCACTTATTTCGTCCACGCATTATCTGTCGCCTTGACGATCATTCGGGTAGGAACGCACAATCCAGAAGTATCATCAACTAGGCGAGATCGACTCGAATGCCTGTTTCCGACTTATATTTGATCATCAACCGGTCACATTCCAGACCCTGAATATCTGAGATTTTAACCCGAACGCAGCAAGTCTTTGGCTCTAACTCTTTACCCTTTTGGCCTACAGACACATGCTGCGTCAAATGAAGTCCGAAATATTCCCCATTACATGGACGCAGTGTTCATCCATATCTGTTCAACGCAGACCCTCCCCGCCTATGACTGTGACTGACTGATCATTCCTAGGTCACCAGTTTCTCCTCATTCAGTAGCGGAGTTCCAGGATAAAACGGAACGCTCATACTGTGTACTTCAATCAGGGTGGATCGGGGATATCAATCCCGTGTGACTTAAGCAAGACTAGCTTGGACACGGGAGTATTACACGTATTTAATGGAGGTTTCTCCTAACTTCCAGGGGAGGCGGGGGATTAGGGCTTTGAGAGTTAGAGTTTAAGCTGGAACGCGGGGATGGGGGACCCCCAGTAATACAGGTGGTATCGCCCCAAATTCTAGGAACGGCACCTATTTCCGTATCCTAACCCTAAACTTAACTCCAACCTGTGTCTTGGCTTAACTCTCTTCTACTACTCAATCCCGTTGGCGCCACCAGGCTTATGTAAGTGCCGCACAGCAGTCATCCACTACCCACACCTTCTATTTGCCTACACTTACAGCCCCATTCAACTTTTGTAAGCCAAGTCAAACGCGTTACTTAAAACTATTCAGTAGAATTCGCTATGTCCGTAAATGACTGTCGGTCTCCCATCTGGTTTCAGCGCGTGTGTCTGCGAGCGGTGGGTCAGCTCCTGCAAGAGCTGATCGGTTGTGGATATCAGCACCCCTACTGCAGCAAACAGCCCGACCCGCATCTCCTACTTCGCCCGTCTACCCTAGGCGCAACGTCGGTAAGTGGGCTTTGCCAGGACTGAATTCCTACCGTCCGGTTAACCTAGCCCATGTAACTGATCTCCACCACCTTGTTTTTTCGCCAGTCCTCCAAGGCCTTCACCAACCCACTAAATGGAATGAATGGCAAGTCTGGGGGCTATCAGATCGCCGATACTCTTGTCTCGCAAACTCTGGCAGCCTCCACTGACGTCCTACTTGATCGGAAGACCTGTTTCCGTTATCCATACACGGAACTACTCCAATGGGCTCTTCTCACCTGTCGCTTCTCGCTTGCCCGCTACATTGTGCTGGCCGGTGAAGAATCGATTGCAAAGGTCTCTGTTGTCTTTTTTCTTACATAAAAGTGCACGAATTTTCTTCTCTAAGGGCGGAGAGGGCCAGATCACTTTTTACTCGTTGACAGCTCATAGCGAACGCCTCTTCGGGTTATAAATACTCACACGAAAGCTCTGGGACGGCTTATTTTTCTTCGTTTTTGTGGAAACCACTGCAGCACCTGCCTTCTATCAACTACACTGGATCTATACTGAAGTGCAAATTTTTAAATCCTGACAGAGATTATGGGAACCGAGTGGTTGAGTCCGTATGAACGTTTCAGCCGTTGTTTGTTCAGTCCAGGCCTGGCCCATGGTAGTTCGGGATAAAAACAGGAATCTGCCTCCCCCCTAAAATGGCTGAGCTTATTTATCCCTTTTAAGCCATTATGACGACTATCTTCGGCCGTAAAATGTACTTTTTAGTTTTTTTGAAATTACCTTAAGGAAAGTAAAAAGCACACTGCCTCCTACGCGTTCCTAACACGGATCTTAAAAATCAGCAGGTTATTACCAGAGGACCGCGTAACCTCATAAATCTAATCCTTTGCCCTCTCCGTTGACTGTTCCTCCGACTAATTCCACGGCCTATGTGCACACTGACGTTTCGGCCATTGTACCATCTCCAGCCCACTCCTCTGACAATACATCCTTTTGCAATTAAGTTACCCTCACGTGTCCGGTAGCGCTCTTTTCATCTTACTGGCAGCTCGACCGTCGTTATCGACTGTGCCCACCATGTGCCCTACACCATGTTGGGCGCAGGACCGGCGGCTTGCGCTGCTCCTACCGCACTTCCTTCTCCCCTGCCCTTTTGGGTGCAGTGTCAAGGCGGAATCAAAAGGGCCGGAGGCGAAATCGGGCGCAGGCGACCGGCGCGGTGTGAAGCTGCACCTAGGCATGTCACAGCACCCCCCTTCATGTGTGGCGTTTGTTACGGATGCACAGGCCAGAAACGCGCGTTAGACTCTAATCTGGTGTCAGCTCAGGTCCAGCGAAATTACAGAATGGCCCCTTGTGGGGAGCTCTTCCACCCCACCACCTGCTGTCAAAAGTTGGGTTGAATTTATACCGTCTGGTCCTCTCCCGCCATCCAGTACACTCTTCTAATAGTTTGATGCGAATAAGACATAATCTCTTGAATTCATTTCCTTCTTCTTCTCCTATCTAGGCGCTACTCTCAGTCAGAATTTTGCGGGCCATTAGGAAAGTGGTGGATGTCGATTCGGAGACGGAATTCATCGAAACTCTTCGAGATCAAGAGCTGTAGGTTCATCTACTTGTTTTCCGGTTTGCAGTTCCGACTTGTTTTAACTATCGATTTTCTTTACGTAACACGGGCGGCTATAGTATGCCTGTCAAATTTAGTCTGTCTGGAACCGTGATTATCTGTCGTAAGTTCTCAGTCGTCGGTTCGAACGCTCATCACCGGCCCAGCACCACCAATGGCATCATTCATATGCTTAAGGCCAACGTGAATACTGCTCTAAAGATGTTTTAGAGCCCGATAACGGCACTGTGTCGTTGTGGCCACACACCGCACTTAAAGAAGTTCTTTTTCCAAGCAATGCATGTCGTGTGCCAAACTCCTGAACCTCCATCGCGTTCTAATTCCTTGAAGTCTAGGTGGCACGTTAGGCGGTTCGTCCATGGCTGTGTGCATGATTTTATTTTTTTGTCCCGCGGTATAGAAATCGGTCTAGACACCAACCGTTTCAAACTTCTAACATCGAGCTTTAACGCATAACTGATCACTAACGCTAGTTGTCATTTGGAGCTATTCGTATCTCCGCAAAACATCATTTCCGCAAACTACGACGACAATGACCAGGCTCGGAGAACCTGGATCATAAGGACCCAACGGCTCTGCCCTGATTAACTAACAAGCTGGCAGCATCTGTATGCATATACACATGCAGTAGTTGGCGTATCCTGGAACTGTTAGCATAGATCCTGAAAGGGGAGTTCGATTAGAAATAATTACTTAAGCAGAGTTGTAATATTGATTATCGTATAGCCTATTCAATTGATATCTGCTGTGAGGTTGCCATCGCTCGGATTTTGTGCGTCCAGAAGTAGAAATGAATGTTTTTCTCCCAACTCTTCTTCGATAGTAAATTTAATGGCCGGAAGGATGCCATTTCATACTCTGGTAAAGTTGTCCAACTTTGTAGTCCGTCATGGCAACCAAGGTTTCCTCCACAGATTGGGGCCGCACTTTTTCCAAAAGTTCGACCGACAGCCTCATTAAATTAAGTTAGTGGACCCAACATTGGAGAACCTATTGGAACACCATCAACCTGTTGTAAGCACATACCATCGAAAAGATAGTAGTTCGTAAGGCAAGGACGGTAAGGATAAAGTATATGCGCGGGGTAAGGAAACACTATGGAGAACTGTCTATTATATTTTTCAAAAAAGATGTTCTGCAGCGTTTTTGGTCTGGCAGGATGACATTCGCTGGTCTTTGCCGCCCCGAGGGCCCGACACTGCTGAAATTTCCACATTCCTCCGTTTTTCTGCACACTTCACCTGTACTTCTTTAGAAAGAGGAAGGCCCAATTTGAAAGAGCTCGGCGCGGAGGGCAGTCATGTAGTAAAAAAAATACTTGAAATAATGATGGATGGAACCTATACATCTGCCAGTGAAGCAGGAGTGAAAAGACGCTGATGAATTTGTTAAAAAACAGTATTCCCTTACCCCGCGCCGCCAACTGCAAAGTCACATGGTGTTGAGCAAGACAGGGCAACGACGTCAAACGGCAGAATGCAACAATTAGGACCTACTTTGCAGACAGTGAAGGAATGCGCGAGAGTTTTGATGCGGTTAAGTGGTCTAGATGCCTGTACAGTCGTGTACAGTGCGTAACCTGACACACGAATTGTGTGCCTAAATTTACCCAAACATTTCCCATCACTTGGACAGTGATCCGAATATATCGATCAAGACTTCCAATTAATAGTGGGCGGCCTTAAATAAGATGAAAACACAAAAGAAACATCAGGAGTATTGTCACATTGTCTGAGTACAAGAAATTTATTAGATAAGCAGACGTGGCGAAAACGCCAAAAATCGCTTCGAATGAGTAAGCCTCAGCGCATAGGGCCTTCCATGCAAATAACTGGGTAGATGAGACATCACAAGTAGAATAACGCCTGAAAGTAGTCCTTTAGTGAAGTTTGCACTTAAATATCTTTCAAGAATTCGTGTACTTTCAGATATAGAAGTCAGTCAGCGGCCTACAGTTTACGTATAAGTTCTAAAACATTGTCACGAGAATTGGCTGTATTTCTTCCGTTTTTACATTGTTTCAGATGTGATTAGCTAAGTCAAAGGGGACTTCGCTTGAGTTCGCCTATTACGTCGTCACAGGAATGAAGCTTTTTATAAGGTCACATGACAGGTCGGTCATTGACCAATGTACTTTAATAGAATTAACACATGCGATCATATGCATACCATTTTGTGTGTATCAAGAGTACTTTTATTTCGTAAAATTTCCTTGTCGTTTTTACTGATGATGGATTCCGCTGAGTTTGAGTGCCCTCGAAATGAACTGCCCATGAAGATGGGCTTTGGCTGTGTTTATAAAAACATCCAAGATAAGATATTTCTTGAAAGCCTTTATCAAAGTAGTGCGTTATTGGGCATTTTTATTAACGCAGATAGCCGTTCGGGTCATAGTTGTAAACTAACGCAAACCTGAAGTCTCATCGTCGAGAAACATGAACGTACGCAATGGAATTTGGCCTTGAATACGCTCTAGATCAGTTGAAAAATTCTTTTTAATAAGTTTTTTTTAAAGTACTTTAGTAACGCGTCTCGCGGACGGGTGTTCATACGCTTTTTCTTTTGGGAAAAAATATAACATCTGACCGGTAGTTCACATTCTCATATATATTGATAAGTTTTCTGCTGCAAACGCAAGAACTCGCATCTCGCTTTATACTGGGGCCACTTTCAATATCTTTACTTACTTGTTGGGTGTTCTCCGCTAGTAAATTCACAACGGTGATCATACAAATACTAATATGATAGAGGGACGCTCATCGATCGTGGTACGGAACCCACTCATCCCGTTTTGCCTTAGGGCTCCTTCTCGAGCCCAACCATCAGCCGCACAACGGCGAGTAATATAGACAGTATAGCATCAACATTACCGACAAAGACAAGGGAGACTGAAGTGGCAGTTTTTGGCTTATCAGTCGTCGTCAGCAATACTAATCTATTGCCCAAAACGCTAATATTCTCCACGTTCCTTTTCTAAATTACCAATTGGCAGAAACTATACCGTACAAACAGCATTTCGTCATGTGCTCAATAGTGAGCAAAGTCGTCTCGTGACGCACCTTCTCGCGGTCACATATAAAGTATTCGCAAATACCAGGAAAAGTTTGGTACGTTTAAACAGTCATTTGCCTATAGGCATTAATACCACGCTATAAGGCATGAAATCTCAAGGTTTTACAAATCTGCCTTGTTAAGGTCTACAAAACATCTGCTTTTCTAAAAACAGCGCCTCTGTTAGAATTCCACTTAACATGGTTTGCGGCGACAAAAAAACAAATTTTTAAGTGTAGCTAGTTTTGTCTGGTAGAATTCTTAAGGTTACATTAATCTACTGATTGATGCGCAAACTTAGTCTAGAACAGCAGTTAAACGTACAAACTTACTCGAATGTAAGTTAACATAGAGACTTCTACTTGCGTTATTGGAGGTTTTTCTGATAAAATTATTTAATAAACATATTCTGTATGCAAAAATAACATTCCCCGGATCTGGTTAAACGAATGTGTAAAAAGCACAACGTCTTAGGTGCCTCGAAAAAGGCATATAGATTCCCATCACGTTCCATGAATTAGGTCACATACTGTAGACGGCGCTGGGATCCGCATCTCCGGAGGCCAATTTAGGTTGAAACGAATGACGATAAACATACTGGACACTCAGATGACCATTTCTGGCTTATCGGTCGTCGTCAGTCGACAATACTCAACCTCAGGTTTCGAGTATCTGGGATTCCCCTTGCGACTGCCTTCGTGGGCTCTAGATTGAGCTCCAAGGCAAAACGCGATGTGCATGTCCCGTAACTCCACTAAATTCTAGCATTTATACAGTAGTTGGCTTAGCTCGTCAGATACTGCTAACAACTCATAAATAGACTCTCGACTAGAAAGGACTGCGTAGGTTGGGTTAACATACTAACTATCGTGCAGCCTAATCCCAAGGTATTTTAGTCAAGCCGGAATGCAGATTTTCGAATGCTATTCTTTCCCCACCTCCTGCGAAAACTGCATCTTATAAAAGAGTGACTACTTATGTGGTGTGAAATTTCCATTTTGACTTGCACAACTTTACTTAGCTTAAATTTTTGAATCGAAAATATTTTTTAGAACTTTGGTTTACATTTGATGAGATAGCATATCTACTTTATGTGCCACCACCAATCGATCTAATGAAACACAATGGCCGAAATCCGTGCCATCGGTCTGAACAAAGTCGGGCATTACGCCTTTCAGTTCTTGGCCTATCGCTTTGCGCAAGTAGCCATTTTCCCACTTGCAATAATGTACAAAGGTCAATATGACATAGATGCGCCTTGATTCATTGGCTTTTCGAAACCTGATTGATTCTAATTAGTGCCAATGAGTGTGGACAGGCGATCATCTACCAGGCCGAAATCACCCAAGATATGATACCGGTGGGCATCTTTAGGTAGGCAAAACGATGCGACTTCTGTGTGTAATGTATGCAGGGCAACCTGAGCTAGATGGTCACTCTGACCGAACTATCGAGTTCTTAAGTCTCGATACAGCCATGCTCTTTTTGATTGAGGGGAAGAGGTTAACAAGGATGGAGGACAAATATCGATATCTGGAGTAGCCGCCATTTTCCCCTCGTGACTTTTGGCCAGTTTCTCCGCCCGATCTCTAACTAACCTTCGACATCTCATCTACCATCTTTTCCGCAGAGCCTTTGAACAGCTGGCGGTGGAGCTGCAGGAGCATTGCCATCGTCACGACCCCGAACAGGCGCGTCGCCTTCTGACCTATGAGCTGCGCAACTTCTCCGGCAACACCTGCCTCAGTTTGGCCTACATGTGCGAGTCCAAGGCCTTCATCAGTCACCAGTGTGCGCAAGCTATCCTCAGCGACCTATGGTATGGCGGTCTGAGAGAGGGAAAATTCGTCTCACTCAAGGTCACAATGCTCCTCATTGGACTGGTGCTGCCACCCTTCTACCCTCTCATAGCTTACCTCTTCAGTTCGAAAAGCAAGTTTCTCGAGTTCAAGACAAAGGAGGAGCTGGCAGAGCAGCCACAGACTCTTGAGGAGTACCTTGATGAGATTGAAACCTCCTCCTCCTCCTCCAGCTCCTCGTCCTCGTCGTCATCCTCCTCCTCTTCTTCCTCAGGGAGGTGCGTCTCGTCTTTGGTTGCCACTTAGTGGTCTGGCTCTTTCGTTTTATCTAGAGAACAATGATATATGGGCGTTTTGGCAGATTTAGAATAATTCACCTTGACGCAACTGGGAAAAACCCATGAATCTCAGTGGGACTCGAACTCACGACAGCAAGGAGTAGACTTGAGTGTAGCCATCTGAGATACGAGGCCCCAGCACGATGCAGTAAGCTGACTGCCCAAGCCGGATCCGCTAAGTAATCAATCTGGAATCGACCAGATAACTACCAGCCTTTCCCTTGCTCTCGTGGCCTCGGATCCCACCGTGGTCACCGAGTTTTGCTCAGTTGAGTCAAATGAATGAGTATAACTACTGCTATTTTTCAGTACACATTTCTGCAATAATTTAATCGAACGCCTATCCCATTTCTGACACCTCGGACTTCATAACGACTTGCTTCCTCTAACTTCAATTCGATTCCGACGCGACACACGCCCACGGTTGATGTATACGATACTGATGGATCTCTCTAAAGGGCTCTGAATATATTGTTCTCAGGTGTTGGCTTCTCTAAGTTTCCGTGTGTGAGAGGGTGTTGTGCGCAGTAAGGGACATGCTGAACCACGTCTCCCGTTCTACGGGATGTTCCAGAAGTTTTAAAACAGTGTGTAATGTTATCGGATGCCAGTAGAATATAGTTAGAATTTGGGTGTATTCTGTTGTGATAAAAAAAAGTCTCATATCAGATGTGGATACCTGATTCTACAATCTTTACTTATCCTCCCCCTCCACGATATTGTTTAATGGCATTTTAGAGACTGCCGACTGCAATATCAATAGCCAACTAAGCTTTGATCCATTGTGTATTACTTTAAGCCCCTGTCTGCGGGCGTTCGTATGGCTTTTTATCTCTTCATTTCTGCTCTCCTCTCTCTCCAGTGATGATGAGGATCACGCAAATGGCCGTTTTCCTGATATCTTTGTCTCGTCCATCCGGCGTCAGACCGTCGCTTCTGATCCTCCCATGCGACTTCAGGTAGGTATTGTCTCTTATTGTGGCTTCCCTCCGCCAGCAGTTGCCCCCTTTTTGGGCGCGCGATATTTTTATTCCACGCTCCTTCAATTGACAGAGTGTTATTACCGACAAAGGCAAGGGGGACTGGAATGGTCATTTCTGGCTTATTAGGCGTCGTCAGTCAGTCATACCCAACCCCGCAGTGTGGAACACCTGGGGCTCGAACTCGCGACCTGTTAGTTAGAAGTCCAACGCCTCTAACCCCTGAGCCACGAGCTCGTTGCCTTGTCGGTTGCGATCTGGAATTTACAGTGGTAGAGGGGCGCTCAGCGGTCGTTTTTACGGAACTCACTCGTCACGTTCTGCTTTGCGGGCCCTCTCTCTCTCGAACCCAACCAGCAGTCGCATAGCGACGTATGATATACGCAGAATGTTATTGCCGATAAAGGCAAGGAAGATTGGAATGGCCATTTCTGGCTTATCAGCCGTCGTCAGCCAGTCATACCCAACTCCTCGAGAGAGAGAGAGAGAGAGACAGAGAGAGAGAGCGAGAGAGTGCAAGAAAGAGAGCCCGTAAGGCACAACGGGACGAGGAAGTTCCGTAAAAAGGATCGGTGAGCGTCTCTGTACCGCTCCTTCTATTCTCAGACAGCGACTTTTTAAGTGGGGTCGGTGGTGGTAGCGGTAGTCGTCGTCGTCGTCGTCGCGATGAGGAATTGTGCTGAGGCAGACTTACGCGACATCGCCCTCACTCTCACCTCTCTGAACGACTGGAGATGTCTTGGGTGTCGCATTTTAAGTGGAACAAAGCCCCGGTCTACCCGTCGAAGACGGTGGTGCCCACCAATCAAATCGGTTATTGGAGTGGAACCACAAATAAATTCTCGACACCTTCTGCGGTTAAATTAGTTTCCTCGTGTAACTAGACCTCTGGTGTTACCGCTTGTTCATCCACTTCTCTACCACTTGGCTCGTAACCTATACGCCTATCAAATTGCGCGATGACCATGGTATACAGTGGTCGCTTTAGGAGCGCCACGTTTTAGAGCCAGTTTTAGTGTTGTGTACATGCGTATGCAGTTTGCGACCGTATCCTAACATTTGCCAAACTTGCCGCATTTCCAGAGTTTTTCAGAGGGGCGACGATCTCCCGCTGTTGTCCAGAATACCGATGGAGATGACAACGTTCTCGAAGCCGTCGCTGAAGTCGACACGCAATTGGCCTGTGCAACTATAACAACAACAACTACCACGATAACCAACCCTCTGTACGAACAGACCATTGATTCAGCAGAGCCCAGCAACCTCTCGAGGGACGCTGTCAGTGCAATAGGGGGCAGTCCGGTGGTCATGGCCGCCTCCCCGCCTCCACCAAGCGTGGTCGCAACTGCTTCCTTCGCGCAAGATAGTGTTCCCTTGGACGGCCATTCTACACTGCCCCAAACTCAGCAGTCGTCCTCGCCGCCGACTTCTGGAGACGTTCCTGGTGTTGATGACAATGAAGGTGAAGCTTCGACGTTGTCCCTGCGGGTGAGTTCTTTTCTAAAGTATCCTTCCTTATGAGGTAATATGTGGATGCGAAAAGCCATATCCACACAGACATGTATGGGTAGGGCCAGACCGGTGCCAGACATGCGTGTAACCGGCGTGAGGCGAAGACATTATGCTTGCCAGCTATTGTTCGTGGACAAACTTACAGTGCGTGACCGATCTCATGAAATGTTGGCCGTACTTCTAAAATGCGCTTTCGGTTAGGTAGGATTACTTAGGCAGGGTTGTAATAGTATTCTTCACGCCGCATACTCTTATAATATTTCGAACTTGCCAGTATGTCAGCTTTTGAATGCACCTCTTTTGGATCTCCTACAGAAGGCGCACTCGGCAATAAATTACTACTTGCGTAGCATGCATTTTTCACATTGATTTTGATGGTCTTATGACTTCAAATATATTTTGTAGAAAACACGTACAAAAATATGCATTCTTTTACTCGTTGGGTAGAGAACCACGTTTTCTTCACGTTTCTATCCGAAGAAAGGATATATTTAGGTTTTAAAAAAATTCTAGTTATGAGATTGTTTAAAACCATGCAATGTCCATTCATACAGCATCGTACCTGTCCGTTTGTCAATGCTTCTCATGAAATGTAGAACATGGTCCTCATCCACTGCAATACTTTGTGAACTCTACATGGTATCTTTTTAAAGGCATAGAGGAATATAGGATTTTCCTTACGCCGAAAGCATGCATCTTGTAGACTGAAATCGCTAAAAACTAATGCAACGGCTGATCAGGCTCAAAATTATTCGAGCATTGGGAAACTTTGTCAAAACCTACATATACCCTTTCTTCGGACAAAAGTATGAAAAAACGTGGTTCTCTGCCAAACGAGTAAAATAAAACATATTTTTTACCTTTTTTCTACAAAATATATGTGCATTTATAAGACCATCAAAAATCAATGGGAAAATGCATACTACCTAAGTAGTAACTTATTACCGGGTGCGCCTTTTGTAGGAGATCCAAAATAGGTGCATTCAAAAGCTGACATCCTGGCAAGTTCGAAATACTATGGGAGTATGTCGCGTGAAGATTAATATTACAACACTAACTAAGTAATCCTTCCTAATTGAAAGCATATTTTAGAATTTAGGCCAAGATTTCATGAGATCGGTCACGCACTGTAAAGTCGGAATGCTGCTCCCTCAGTGGTCTACGCTGCTGATGTGCTGGATCAAAGTGACGATTAGATTGGCTCACGGCATGTCCTAGTTGGGCTTCGCAGAACCCCTGCATGCCATTTTAGCTGCCGCGCATGGAGGTTTGATGGCACGCCTAGGCGCAGACTTCACGCCGCTCCAGCCACTTACATCCAACCCCAGAATCACATTGTCAACGAGCTCAGACCGCCATCTGGAGAGGGGAGAGAGAGACCGGAAACTACTTCCCCACGACACTTCTGTGCATTCCTCGGTTGAATAAATCTGACGCGCCTGAATCTATGACGACGCGCTAAAAGTAGTGGTTTGGATAGCACGGCTCAGTTACGACAGATGGTCAGACTCAATTGCTCCCTCTAAAGTTGGCCTCTACGTCACTCACGCAGGGGGCCCGACCCGCATCCTTATCTTGCGAAAATCTGGTGCATACCTAATGGATCAGGTCGTGTGAGGTACGCCCAGATGGTCCGTTTTCCTTTGTCAGCCGGTGCTCCAGAGCCCTCGTTAGGTCGCCCCTACTTTGTCTTGCAACCGAGCTCTAGTGAGTTGGGGGAGGAGCTAGTGTGACAGCTGCCGCGCAAGTCTGCTATCATTATTAACTAATTCACGAGTAAGTCGCTGTCCTGCGCCGAACAGCGTCCTAGGTGAACAGGGTGGGCGCATCGTTCCCGTAGTGCAGAATGACTTGGACTTACCACTGGCTGCGAAAATCGGAGGTTGACGTTATGCAACTATTTTTCGCTGGAATTAAACGGGGGTGCTTTTGGACTATCATGAGGCGCAAAAAGTATTAACTTCGTCGACCATCAGCTGCCGGGGTTACTTGACTCTCCAAACTGATGATTAGGTTACTATGGCTCGCCTAAACAACTTTTGAGCGCAATAAATCTCTCTGGCTTGAGGAAACGACACGCGCGTGGCACTCGAAGCCGGGGGTCTCCTGGTTGATCTGCCATCGTGGCCACGTAACTTTGTCTTGACAATGAATAACAGTGGTGGCAAAAGAGAGAGTATGGGTTGATTCTGACCTTATGCAGTGGCGTTGTGTACTTTGTCACGGGTCCCAGCTTCCTTTCGTTCAGTCAGTAGGTTTTCCGTGGACTTATGCCCTCACATTTTGCCACTCGTTTTAGCAAGCAACAGGTTCAACGTGTGTTAGTCTCATTTGCACCGAAATTGCCTGATGGTTACACACTGAACGTAAGTAATCTTATCTACTTCCAGCACGGAGCGACGATATCGGCCCCTCGTCTTGACTTACTCTGGCCAAACTTGCTTCGAGTGTCTAACATATTTACACCTGTAGCTGACTAGAGGGCATTCCTTTGCATATTGTTGTAAATGTTCGGATCAGAAGTTGTGTCTATCAGACCGGCTTATAACCACCCACAGTAAAAGTAACTGATAAATCACCAATGATGGAAACTTCGTTGAAATTGCGGTTGTAGGACTCGGTTATTGAAAGTCTCAAGAGAGGAAACTGGGAGTTCATACTAATAAAAATTGGTGAGCGCCATGTCGTTGTTTACACGAGTTTTTCCTGTTGGCGTTAAAAGAGCTCAACGCCGAGCCGCACTCGCAAGCTGTGGGTAACTCTCATTCGCCGTAATCCATTTCTGTCGGCGTGTTTAATGGTATGTGCGCACTTGTAACCCTTCTCTTAAAATCCCTGCTACTTACTTTGTAATGGTAGCAAGTGAGTTTAGGAATTCATACAATTTCTGGTCTTTGCATGAAAATCTCTAGCCAGACTTGCATTTTGTCCTCCTTTTTCTAGATATTCTTGTGGTTGCATTTCTGCCTAACTGTTCTTGTAATTCTTCCTTCCCGTCCCGTCCACCCCATTGCCTTATATGTGGAAAAGTTGTCATTTGGTCCTTGTTTTGTCCGTCCTCGGCGTCAGTTTGGCTCGTCTCTTTCTCGCTTTCATTTCCTCCGTGTCTTCTATCCACCGGTATATCTCGGCCATCTGCACTCTCTCCTCTCCCACATCTCCCCTCCCTTGTCTTTGTTGGTAATATCAGTTTGTATTCTCTTCGCCATGTTAACGTTTTATCATAAGCAGAGGAACACACGATCACTGGGACAGTATGTGTATTAGTCGGAGGAGCTTTCGGCGTCAAATGAGCAGTTTTGTAGTCAGGCCAAGAAGGGAAGATAGGCGTGGAGGGATTGGTGTTTGTGATGAAGCCGAGTCCACGCCGTGACGGCGTGCACCCTTGACTGGGGATTGGATCTCGCACCCTGGCCGCAAGAACGGAACGCGTGGTAGCAGGGGGGTATACCAGCGTGTCGGTTTTATCATCGAGACCTTTTTCGTCCGCTCTTTAAGTCGATGTCGTCCGCTCTGAATAGCTCTATCAGTTCCGACTTCCTCCCTCCTGCCCCCCCGTCTGTCGATCACTTTCACGGTGGGACACCTTTGCATGAGGACAACCGCGTACTCGCTTCACGCCTTGGTGCTTCCATGTTATTTGCTGGCCATTCGTGATCGGGCGTTTTACCACCTGTGCCGGCCAGGAGCTGTAGCCATCGCGTTTTCATGAATGAGGGGACTCAGATGGACACCAGAAATGACTCGTTCGCAAAAATGTAATTTGCGAACGGTAATATCGGTAATATCATTCTGCCAATGTAATTTTTATAAAACAGCATTGCCACTGAACTTGGAGCAGTTGGTCGGTTGATAAAAGCCGCGGTGACCAGTGTATACAGTCCTTACTGCTCCCCAAATTTACCGTGTGATAGACTCAGCTACAATCTGTTCAATAAGTTTATTCAGAGGACAACAGCTCCAGGAGAATCGGGAGTCAAATACCCGAGAAGTATTATAAGCCAGAATGAGGATATTGAGATGGAAATTTTATGCCTATTTGTGACCGCCGCCAGCCAGGATCGAATCGGCAAATCTGGGATTGCGCTCCTATCACCCGCAATCAGGAACATTTAAAGCCGCTTCGGAGTGAGGCTCACCAGTCGGGCGGGGGGGGAAGGGGAACGGCTCGTTCGGTTCAGCTGTTCCGATCTGAAGTTGATGCAGCCAAACACGGAAACAGCAGTACTTTGCACTTTTTCGTCCTCCACAGTATGTAAATACCAAATCAGAACCCTTTGACATCTGGATGAAGATTATCCGTTCCCAACTGAATATATCCATAATCGTAAACTCAACTTTCAACGACGCTGAATTTGTTGGTATGAGTGCCGTACCTGTCAACTCGATGTAGCCGGTGAGACTGCACATTTTTGTCACCACGGCCTACTGACTTGCTTGCGCATGTGTGTATGCACTTGAAGGCAGGCGTTGTCACCCGCGTTGCTGTTTAATCGTCATTCCCGTTTGCACTACTGCGCATAGATTGGTGGCAGTTTTCATTCACTTTTCTTTATTCCCACACTCGGAAGTCTAAACGCTCGCTCCTTCGACTTTTCCAATTACCTCCTCTTGTCTTTCACCCCCCACTCCTCTCCTTCATGTGTACCCTTCTGCAACCTTTCTTGTGATGCCTCTGATATTCTTATGCTCGCTGGGGATTTTGATATCCTCCCTTCTTCCGAATTTCCTTTTCAACTCACACTTTCTCATTCCTTAAATGGTTTCATATTCGACTTTTTGTCCCGCTTTGGCCTTCCTCTACCTTTCCCCAGAGACCCTCGCTTCCCTCTTCTCTACTTCTTCTTCGCCCTTTTCTTTTGCTCTGTCCCCATTCCCCCCCCCCCTTTTATAAGTTTGCATTCCAGGGTCCTCCTTAATGTACTCCTTTTTGTCCTCTTTCGGTTTCCTCTGTTCACTTTATCCTTTTCTCTCCTTACCTTCTCTCATTTCTCCCGATTTTTCCTCCTTCTCTGCCACCCCTTCCTACTGTAATTATCCCTCGCTCCTTCCCTCTCCCCGCTTCACGGTCCACCGTCCTCTGTCATTCCTCACCGGTACACTGCTCTGCTGCTGTAAGCGCCCCTATTGTCGTCCTCATTACCTTTTGCCAATTTTTCTAATGTTTTCCGGTTTTATTTTTTTTCTGCATTTAGGCCAAACACGGCGATGAACAGGAGAACTCCAACGCACTTCTGGCTCAGTCTGGAGCGTCGACATCTGCCCCGGAGGACGCGAAGGAGAGGACTAATTGGTCTATCCCCTCGCTTCAGCTGGAAGGGATGCCCCTAGAGGACCTGAATGAACGGTCGACACCCTCTCCGCCTGCTCAACCGTCCCAGTCGCCGAACATCCCCGATGGAGGTCTGTTTCACTTACACCCTCCCTCTCCCCTTCCTGCTCATCTTCCCACGCATTCTTCTCCTACTTTTTAGTATGACTGTTAGTTGCCCTTAATTACACACAAATTTATCGAACGGGTCTTCCTGTGGCCCTCGGCAAGCAAATGTGCTCGCTGATCCTTCGTCTCCAAGCGGATGGGAAGAATGCTTTTTCTGCGTGGGAGAGGCTCTTGTCTAACCGGCCTCAGTTCTGCTTGCTTAAGCCCAGAGTTTTTAGCATCACTGATAAGCATCTTCTCTTTAGCATACCTCAGCGTATTTCGTGACTGATAGAGGATGCCTTTGGCGTTCTATGCATAAAATTACTATTCATATTATTCCAACAGCATAGGTACAGTACAGTAGAGGTACTGTCTCATGAAATGTTAACCGAAATCCTGAAACGTGTTTCCGATTTGCAAATACTACTTTATTATTGTTGTAGTAGTAAGTGGCCTACAGCACAGCCACTAGATATTTTAGTCGCGCCAGGATGCCAGCTTCTAAATGAACTTTTTTCAATGTTTGGGGGCGCTTACCGATCGTTCTTACGGAACTCACTCGTTCCGTTGTGCCTTACGGACTCTCTCTCTCTTGAGCCCAATCAGCAGCCGCACAGCGGCGCATGATATAGGCAGAATGATATAACCGGCAAAGACAAGGGGGACTGGAATGGCCATTTCTGGCTTATTAGCCGTCGTCAGCCAGTCATACCCAGTCCCGAAGTGTGGCACACCCGAGGCTCGAGCTCGCGGCCTGTTTGTTAGGAGTCCACGTCTCTAACCACTGAACTTTTTTCAGCTGTCGACACAAAAACAGGACTCTGCAAAAAATGACTACTTAAGTATTGTGCATCTTTCCCACTTGCCTTCAATGCCCTTGCAAATTCAATTATATTTTATAGAAGACCTGCACAAAAATATTATCTTTTGTACTGATTTGGTAGCAAATCACGTCCCCTTTAATTTTTTTTGAAGGAAAAGTATCTTTTGGTTTTTAAAAACTTTTTCAATTCCCGAATAATTTTAAACCCAACCTGCCGTTGCATTTGCATTCGGGATTTTCAAACTACACGCCGTACGCATTCCGTCACAGGAACTCCACCACTTTCTCTGTGCTGTTAGGAAGACGTCGTATAGCAGTCATAAAATTTTGCAATGGATGTGGACCAGATTTTACATTCTATAAACGAAGTGATGTGATGCTGTATGAGTGGAAATTTCACGGTCTTAAAAATCTCACAATTAGAAACTTTTTTAAAACCGAAAATTACTCTTTCTCAATGTACAAAATTTAAAGGAGACATAAGTTACATCAAATGAATACAAGAAAGAGTATTTTTGTGTTTGCTTTCCATGCAAGTACAGAAAGACATTGAAAAGTAATGGACAAACTTCATACTGCTTAAGCGGTCATTTTTTACATGGCTTGGCCTCTGCAGACGGCCCCGAAGAGGCTCATTTAAAAGCCGGCATCCTGCTGCGACCAAAATATCTCAGTATTATCTCGGACGCTGATTAATATCACAAACCCACCTAAGTAGTCTTTTTGAGTCGGAAACACACTTTGGAATTTTGGTTAAGATTTCATGGGATAAACCAGCCATTGCCTACATGCTATACCATGGTACGTTGTCTTTTGAAAAGATGTAGTCAGCCTGGCCGAGAAAGATATGTGACATCCAGACATCCGGTCGTTTTTTTCCAAAAGTGACAACGACGTGAACTTCAGAATGAAGGGTAGACATGGGCCGCTTTGTGCGCTGTCCCAGGGGTGTCATTTGGACCATGGATACCCTTGTAGGTTGTCTGTAAGACAAGAAGAAGTATCCAGGCACTCACGACCCTCTGAATAGGAACAGCCTCCAGCTGTCGTACTGACTTTGTCACCCAGGGTTGCGTCTTTTCAGTCCGCTGACGCCTGGCCGGGGCTAAAGAATGCTCACGAATTTCCCCCAGAAAGGTCTTCTCTGACCATTACAAAAGTCTCTTAGACGACGCACGGTTATTCCATGGCATATCTAGCAACGTTTCTGTACTTGCGAGTGGGGTTCTCAAGCTCCCCCGTATCTACATGCAAGTGCTGCAGGCATCTCAGTACCAACCAGAAAGGAAAGGCTTGTATTGTTAACTAGTATTTTAGTTTGTCCGTAATCCCTCTCAGTCGATGGCTGAATGATTACCCGGTCTTAAAAGATGATGACCTCAGACTAAATGCAGGATTGAGTCTCACCTTTTTTTCAGTTCACTTTAGTTTATTTGAGGTTAACGTAGGTGTCGAACCTTCGAACTCCCTGTTTGTTACGAGGAAGCAAATTATATCAAAAATTTGAAACTGGAAACATCAAACAGCTACAGAATTTGTTCGAAACCAGGCGGATAGAAGAATCGTTCCAAGTCTTAAAAGCATTTACACTACTAAATGTGCCATGCAGTAGTCAGTCTAGGCATAATTGGTACGATCTCCGTTTCTGACGACGACGAATTAAATACCAAAATTCACACTCACTGGACTTGGGGTAAGAATACAAAACAAACGTTACTGAAATACAGGCAGTAATATTAAAACTCCAATAAACTGTTAAAACGAAACGCTGAGACGCTTTAAGGGCTGTGCTACTCTTCAGCAAACCATGGCCCT
The DNA here is from genome assembly GCA_902702965.1 of Spirometra erinaceieuropaei. Taxonomy (NCBI): domain Eukaryota; kingdom Metazoa; phylum Platyhelminthes; class Cestoda; order Diphyllobothriidea; family Diphyllobothriidae; genus Spirometra; species Spirometra erinaceieuropaei. The sequence goes on along the minus strand of CACRXP010000859.1, from coordinate 25,390 downwards.
CGCAGCCTGGTGTGTGCTGGCAGTTCTTTGGCATCTGGTTCCCTGCCGGTAGATGCGTTTGCGTTCCTGCTGGGTATAAAGGCCGTGTGCATGGTTGCCCAGTGACTTGTGCCATCCTCTCCTCTTTCTGACCCATCTTTTTGTTGTTGGT
>CACRXP010000859.1:8310-21976 GCA_902702965.1 Spirometra erinaceieuropaei | reverse complement strand
TATTGCCGGCCTCCGCCGTTATCCGCGTGGCCTCCCTCTAGACTGTGAGTAGCGACTTGAAACACCATATCGCCTCCCCGAAGGGCCCGTTTTTTCTCGGCTATTCGCGAGATGAGTCGTCGTCCTGTCTGACCTGTATAATGTCAGAGGCAGTCATGGCATGGAACTTTATGAAATACGTTCAATTGCTGATCGTGTGTGCGGCTGATGAAGTTGTTTGAATAGCTGTTCCAGTTACGGCTGGGGTAAATGTTGAGGGTAGGGTTAGGATTACGAGAGCAAGTGTTCGGATTAGGACTATGCGGGTTAGAGTCATGGAAATAAGTATTTCCTGGAATTTAGTGCGCTGCCGCTTGTAGTGCGGGCGGCCCATGCCTACAGCTGTTCCTTGCTAACTGATCCCGAAGATGCCGTAGTTTTTGTACAAACGTGCGAAAGTACATTTTCGTGCGCGTTCTGCCATTCCCCGCGTAAACAGTGCAGAACACTGTGTCTTTGCTTATATAGTAGTGGATGTTCTCAAAGCAATGAGCACGGTTTTGGATATCCAGTTCCGCATTTTTCAAATAACATAGTTCATCTCGTGTGCTGGCTTACAAATCCAGCTAAACTGGCGCTCAAATGTTTCTGGGGCGAAGTTAGGAAGAAATCTGACACCACTGAAAATTCGTTTGATTCATATTCCGCGACTCTGTTCTCGATCTACGATTGCTTACCACTATGAAGCCATTTAGCACACACGGGGAGAGAGAGAGGCATTAAAACGAACATAGGAGTGCGATTATCCTGGCATGGCAGTTGTTGATCGGTTCAAGGTTTTTTAAATGATGGACAGTGGATGCCATGCCCTTTCTTGTGGATAACGTAGGTCAGTTCTGCATGCTGTGGTAGGATTGTGTGTGGCACGCGTAGATGGGCTGTCCAAATTTGTTAAGAGTCGTCCGCTCTCGCCTTTGGGCGTCATGACTCTGTCTTGCCACTTTGTCCAGCCGGACGAGGAAGGATAGTGTGCAACGTTTACTTCGCAAGTCCTCCATCCTTATAAACTAACTCATGCACAAGTCACCGTCCTGCACCCGCCATGCTGTGGGGCACGCGATGCATATTATCCTCGTTTGTAACGATAAAACCCTCAGGCAAGTCGAACGATGTTATGAGTAGAGAAATCTTGAGTAAAACTGTCGCCGCCCTGTAATTCGGTTTCAGGTTGCCTTGGTTTAGTCCATCTGCAAGATTCCATGACTGCTTTCCCTGGATGCCACTTTCGTCGCACTGTACTTGACTCTCATTGCCTCAACCTCCCTTCCTACTGCCTGCCCATTTCTTTATTTGGTGGTATTTCCAGATTGACTGCCTTTTTCACCTCTCACGCGCAGGCGATGGTTCGAACAGCCGCATTCCTTCGACTTCCCCTCCACTCTCCTCTGAGGTCTTGTCATCAAAAGAGACTCCTGAGACCAGCCCTGAGGGGGTGGCGCCGACGGTGGCAGCCCAGCTTCCTGCTCAAGTGGAGGCTAATGCTGCACAAACAGCATGCACAAATATCTCGATGCCGCACCTACCTAATGATGGACATCTTCAGACCATGGGAGAAGCCGATCTCGCTCAGACCGCCCAGTTGGCCCCGACACTTCATGAACGTGGACCGACAAAACCAAAGCTTCGAGCCAATCGCACGAATCCCGGTGACCTCAGTAGCCTGGACCAGCCGTAAGTTTATATATATGCATACATACGAATTGGAACGCAGGCATCCCAAGAAACAAAATTTGAAGGAAAATACGTTCTTTGGGAAAAGTTGAAAACTTTGTTTGGTAAATTTTCGACGTTGGTTCCCCGTGTGGTCGTCAGACTCGAGGAAATGTGTAAAGAACAATCAACATTTCAAACGTGGGAGGACACTAGCATTTTTGGCGCCTTCCCAATAAGGAAAGGCCGCGAATTCCTGGAAGCAATGCGCTCACACGAGGCATGCATAAATCAGCATATCGATTTAGATGTCACATACAAATTTCTCAAGGACAAATGGAAGCGAACGCAGCCAATGCCGAGGGGATGACGAAAAACCATTGACGCGCATTGGCGCAGTCCTCAGCCAACCATAGAATCACTTGTTCGACACGGTTAAATAGTTAACTGTTTTTGTACATAGTTCAAAAGTCTGACGACGAGCTGGGGAACCAGACTCAAAAATTTACGCATGAAAGGTTATTCTCTTCCTAAAGAATCTTACTTACTTTCAATCAAATTTTTTGTGATGCCCGTTTTCCAGCACATATATGTACGTTCTTTGTGAGCAGATCGATACAGCGCTGGTTCGAGTACATTTTTTCTTTTTTCGGCAAAATATGACCCCAGTCACTACCCGTGATCCGAAATTCAAACACACCTACAGGGCAGATGCTTCATAGACGGCGGCTGTCGCTCGTGCTCCGCAATCTGGCATTTTTGGTTGCTGCACACCGCGTATTTATTTTTTCTCAGTTGGTACTCACGGTCCTTATTAACTGAATGAAGGCGGCATGAGCTACATTTACTCGCATTGTCTGTTTATATTCGCTGAGATTGACCCCGTTTGTGACCTCTGCCACCCATTCGGAGGCACAGACGGTAGAAGTCATCGTTTGTCACAGTCAAATTTTCAAGTGTAAAATGATGACATTCACCTCCTCCATCATCTTACTTGGTACGTTGCATTTTAAGCCCCTGCCATTAGAGAACTTTTGAAGTACGCACTTGAGTTCAGACCGGGCCAATTACAAGTTAGATGTTGTTAAATACGCCACGTTGTTTTTAACTGCCGGTTTTAGACCAGATCTGGCTGCTGCTCGCAATGCTCCCCTTTACGGGCGTAGGCACGGGCCTCTGGTATCCTCCATGTCCCAAAAGTTTACTGCACACACCCTCGACGCCGGCTACGACGCTGGTGCTGGTGGTGTCGGCGGCGGCGGTGGCGGCTACAATTTCAACAGTTTCGGTGGTGTTCGCAGTGGTCTCGTCCAAATGAATACCTATGATGACTACCTCGGTGACCAACTAGGGCTGCCCGACCCACATACCAACCCGCATCATCAGCTATCTTGGCGTAAGAAGGTCTATGAATTCTTCAGTGCACCTGTGACCAGGTTCTACCTGCATGTGGTGAGTCCCTCGCCCATTGGCTCCTCCAATTCATACTCAAATAGATGCAGGCAGAGTTTTGCATAGGGCGAGGCAGGGAAAACTGCTCGGACTCACGCTTCCCCTTCGCCTTCATTCAGTCCGATGCAGTTTTATTTGGGGAAGGAGAGGTGGACGCCTTTGGACTGCCTATTGGTTGCAAAAATGTCGAGGAAAAAAGCTCTGATACACAAAAAAACATTGAAAAGGACATTGTTTGCATACGGTAGGTTTCTAACTCATGAAATGTTCAACGAAATTCTGAAATGCGTCTTCGTTTCGAAAAGATTGCTTAAGTAGGGCTTAAAATTAATCGTCGTGCAGCATAATTATATAATAACTCAGTTACCTCAAGATTCCGGCTTTCGAACGAATTTCTTTCCGGCCGCATGCAAAAAACGCACTCTGTAAAAGGTGACTACTTAAGTAGCATGGATTATTCTCGTTGATTTTCATGGAAATCATGAATAAAAATATTCACTCTTTTACTCATTCGGTAGAAAATTACGTCTTCTTTCAATTTTATACTCATAGGAAGGGTATAATTCGGTTTTCAAATCTTTTCCAAATCCCAGATAATTTTGAGTCCGGCCTGCCGCCAGGCGTGCTTCCAGTGATTTCAAACTATAAGCCGTATATTTTTCGTGTACGGAAAACCATGCGTGGTCCATAAAATTTGGCAGTGGATTTGAACCATATTAACTTTACAAGCCACATTGGTGAATGCAGAGACATGACGTTTTATGAACGGCCATTTCACGGTATTAAAAAATCTCCTAATTAGAAACTTTTCGTATCCGAGCGTAAAAGAACTTGAAGTAGACAAAATTTTCCATCAAGTAAATACAAGAGTGAATATTTTTCTACATGTTTCCTGCGAGATATATTTGAATCTACAAAGTATCGAAAATCGATGGAGAAAGTTCATGCTACTTAAGTAGTCATTTTTGCGGAGTATTGTTTCTTCATGCAGCCGGAAAGAAGTTCGTTCGAAAGCCGGCATCCTGAGGTAACTGAATTATCATAGAATTATGTTACACGTCATTTGATTTTTGAACCCTACTTAAGTAGTCTTTTCGAAACAATAACGCATTTCAGAATTTCGTTTGACATGTCATGAGTTTGCACACCTACCGTAGTCGCATACAACAAGCAAATAGCCTTCCGCAAGTCGTACAAAGTAGCATAGCCATATGTCATTTGAATAGCGTATTTTGGGGTTATGCGGCGGTATATGTGGCTGGTGGATTAGGACGAAAGGAGTTCAACCCTTAGCTTCTTGGTCTTTGCTATCCTGCAGCAGTAGTAAGTGGATAAATCTATGAATCACGAGCTGACCGTCCTAGTCACATTCATTGTACTCTTGAAACAACAGTGGTTATCGCCTCCAAACAACAGCTTTGGAACGGCCGGCAGGCGTTACTGCGACCAATCAGAGTTGGAGCATCCGACAGGAAACCGGCCTCTCCATTCCGTCCCACTATGGCCACCTGCTGTGTTCGTAAGGTACCTAGCCCATGTAGTCTCCCACATTTCACTGCTGAGATCGTGAAACTGTGATAAATCGTATCACTTTGATGCACCAAAGTGAGGACGCGTCCGCATGCATAGCGACTGTATTAGGCTGAAAATGAGGATAATCATGCACGCCAGAGGCGGGTACATTCATGTCCCCAACTCAACGTCATCCGTGGCCGAGGATTTGTGAGAAGGAGTTCCCAAAGTAGGAAATTTTGCCGTCCGTATCCTCCCCTCTGTGTGCAGCTGTTCTGCCATACCCGGTAACGCAAACCTTAAAATGCACTGAGTGACTCAGAACTGTCTTCTGCCTCCTGACGCGTAGTTGTCTCCCCTGCTTTTAGTCCTCCAGCGTCCTTGTCCTTTGTAATATTACCGTAGATTACCCTAAAAAGTCTTGCAGAATGCTTTTCTTTGCAACTGTAATTTGCTGACGCTCTTTATCTTCTGTTCAGGAAACTGTTACCACTACCACCACTCCCTGAGCATTTATTACTTGTCCTAGTCAACTACTTGTTATTTTTTCCATATTTCAGTTATTATACCTCGTATTCCTCATCCTTTACATCGGACTGTGTTTATTCACTCCGCCTCACAATCATATCACCGCTCTCGAGATCTACATCTACACCCATATCATCACCTACGCCGCAGATAAATTCCGCGAGGTAAGTCCCGAAGAGCGTTGTAAAGTCCGGTGAATAAAATGAGCCTATTTAAATGGGGTCAGTAGAAAGTCTTGTTCAACTTATTTAGGTCACTCTCGCTCCTGGAAATTCATACATTCAGAAGATGCGGGTCCACCTAAGTGCCTTCTGGAACATTTACGACTGTGTCCTCAGCTTCTTCTCTGTTGGAGGTGTTGTTTTGCGTCTCTGTGGAATGAGAAATAGGATGGTCTACCTTTGGGGCCGGAATATCTTAGTCATTTGCTGCGCATTTTGGTGAGTCGCGTGTTCCTGCATTTTTTCCTCATTACCGCCACAAGTTTTGCCCGTGTTCAAATAACTTTAACCTAAGTTGTCTGAGGATTAAATTCTTAACATTTCCTTCTTAGTTTTGAATTTTGAGTTTTTGATTCTCGCCAATGGCAATCATTGAGAGTTCCTGCCACCGCTACCGTCGGTGAGCCCCTGGTTTTTTGGTGTTTCGCTGCATGACTGGATGTTCAACTAGCTTGAAATCGATCGCCTATCCAACATTCCTTTGTAGGCAAATGCGGTTTCTTGAGTTGATGCAAATTTGGCGGTTCTCCGGACCCTACATCTATGTCATCGTCAAGATGTTGAGAGCGATGATTCCCCTCCTATTGCTCCTCGCCTTGCCCCTAGTCGCATTCGGCACTCTGCGCGAAGGCATCATGGTGATGAATCGGACGCACGTAACCATGGAAGGCATCAAGAATATAATGCTAGAACCCTACTTCATGCTCTATGGCGAGGTCTACGCTCCGGAAATCGATCGTACGTCCGGTTACCTATCCGGTTTCCGCTAATTGTATGTTTTAGCGCATTCTCCTTTTTATTGACTTCATGATCTATTCAACAGCTATTGACTGGAATGTCGATCTGGATGAGACCCCGCTGTACCAAGCTGTGCCCATCGCAAGCGTCATCTACCTCCTTTACTCCATCGTCCTAATGCTCAGTATCATCATCGCGGTCTTCAACAACATATTCACAAAAGTGCTTGTGCAATCAGAACTCGTCTACAAGTACCTACGTTACTCGATCATCATTGAGTACGAGTCGCGTCCTCTCTTGCCGCCTCCTTTCGTCGTCATTTCCTGGCTCTACGCGGGCATCCGACAGTGTTTCCGGTTGGTCCCTGTTCACCTTGCCATCTTTCTACTACCTTTCGGTAGCCTTTTTCGCTTATAGTAGTTGTGCGATAAAGCGGTAGTTTCGGCTTGGACAATCATGGGTCTGAATCCTGGAGACTGGAGGTGAGGGAAATACGGCTGCCCCTATCTTTCATGCTTTCATCTTCGCTTTAGGTCCCTTGGACTCGGTAAATGCTGTCATCGTTCCCTTAAAAGCTGCAAAAAGTGTCGCACAAAGCTGCGTAAAAAGTGGGCACAACGACGCTCTCGTTCCTCATCCTCCTCGTCCTCTTCCTCCTCGTCATCCAGTGACTCAAACGGCGGCTTCGGGACTAGTTCACTCGGTCGACATGGCGGCGGTGCCTCGATGGGCATTGGACACATCTTCGCCCCGGGGACCACCAACGTACAGGCAGGCGATCATTCAGAGGGCCTCAGTGAGTCTGCCTTCCTCTCTGCCCTTTACTCTGCTGTTCGGCCTTCAGGCGACCGAAACTAGTTTGCGATGCGTAAAGACGGTGTATGTGCGAGCAGCTACTTCAGGGATAATTTGTTTGAAAAGGCATCACAGGCACGCAGGGTTTAAGGGTTCTGTTAACTCCCTCACACCGCCCATGCCCTTCCCGCCTACCTGATCTAAAAGTTACTAATCGATTCTCCACGACATATCTGTTGCCGCATGGAGACAGCTGCGTCCTGACCTTTTGCACGATGAAGTTTCCAGTCAATGGCGGTCGGCGTCAGTTCTTGAATTGAATACCAGCACCATGGACCCCTATGTATCCTTTGCGTTGAGATTTCCATCCGAATCCGGCGACTAGGCGCTGCTTTGTTTGACAGCCGGCCAGCCACATAGGATGCAGTTTCATGTAGTATGGATGTCATGGGCAAAGTCTGTCCGCGTTAGCGGACTAACTCATTCTGGTATAGACTATAATTTCAATGTTATTTTGTCTTACAACCGAGGCCTTTCGATTCTTCGCCACTACATCGCTTGGACTCTGCTTGTCATTTTGGGTACTTGTAGGTTTCTGAATTGATTTTAAGCCACACCATGGAAGCCTGTTTCTAAATGAAAGCTCACGAGATTTTTCGAGGTCTTCTGGAGCGGCACGAACACTGGTTAAGGAAGGCGAGGATGTATTATGAGTGAGTAGACTGGTGTAATCAGAAAAGTTCTCGTCGGCAGTTGGTAGATGACTGGAAATGTCCGGTTGACTGTTATAAACCTGGTGAGCCATAACTTTTCCACGTCCTGCTTTGGCCAAATAGGTTCGGGCTCATGCCTCCGTTCTACTTTCTGGAGTCTTCTACCCTGATTCACCTCAAAAGTTTGGAGTTTCTGACAACTCTCCCACAAGAGGCTCAATTTTTGCATTTTGCTTGGAAAATTCTCATTCATTGCTACTTATGCTTCATGTTGTTCGATAAATCCCACCCCGATGCCTTCATTTTCATCGCCATTCTTTTCCTATTTGCATAGAATTGTTTCTGAAGGCTGGTGAGGTTGAGGAGCTGCATGACTTTGAAGAGGAATGTGTAGAAGACTACCGGCGAGAAAAACAAAAAGCCGAAAAACAGCAGTCCGAATGTCAACTGGATCATATTGCAGCTAAGTAAGTTATTGTCCAAATTTCTAACCCAGGATAACATTGATGCCAGTCAATCGTTGTTTTCCTTTTGCATCTGTGGCCCTGCCGGCTCCAAAGAGAACACTTTTTAGGTGAATACGCGGGTTTTCGGTAGGAGAGTGACGAGAGTGACTCAGCGGTTGCTGCATAGATGGGGGGATTGGGGATTTATTGATCGTCTCAATGCACACGCCTACGCAGGATAGGCCAGCGCGGTACCTGGGGACAGTAGGAGCAAATTAAGGGGGCAATGGACTTAGCAGTGGTTGACTGTATGTCCGGGATATTTTTCATTCGTACCATAGAGGATTTGCAGGTGTCCAGCTACCCCAACGCGCAATTAGACTGCGCACCCACCGCGTATACACGTCGGCATTGCTGGCGATTGTCCTAACTGCCCTAATGATTACGGTTCGAGGTCAAAAGGCCTGAAAGCGTGTGCTATACCAGTATCAGCAAACTATGGCCCTCGCAGCCTGGTATGCGCTGGCAGTTCCCTGCCACCTGGTAGATGCGCTTGCACTCCCGCTGGGTATACAGGTGGTGGCACGACTGCCCAGTCATCATCCTCGTCCTTCTGACCCCTGTTGTTGTTGTTGTTGTTGTTGTTGTTGTTTTTGTTGTTGTTGTTGTTGTCGTTGTTGTTGTTGGGGAATAATCCTGGCCAAGTTTATGTTGTGGACCAGGGTGTGATGGAACGCCTAGGTGCGGGTTCGGCCGTGTCAGCCACCTGCGTTCTACTCCGCCTTCGGTCTTCTCGACTCTGTCTTGACACCGGGTCCAGGTGGGACGTGGGGAAGAGAGAGTGCGGTAGATGTTGCGCAAGTCTACTATCACCATAAATCAATTCACGCGCAGGTCCCCGTGTCTGCTTCACCTTGCTGTGTGGCACACGGTCGACATCGTCGACAACGACGGTCGATCTGTCAATGATTACGGAGAGATCCGATATGAGGAAACAGTGTCTGTCAGAGCAAAGACAGGTTTGAGTGGCGATTGCAGAACCGTTGGTATTCTGAAGGCTGATGCGTCGGTTGTCAGCCTTGACCTGGCGATGGATGCGAACGCGTCCGACAAGACCGATTGCAGCCAACCGATTGCGGTTGGAAAGAGCCGGGTATTTTGCGAAGTTGACCCTCGGCAGTGCAGTTTTAAAAAGGGTTTCTCTAGAGGTCACGCAGACCACCACATCCACCAGACGGTCTCTCGGATCTCATGAGTTATTCGGAGGTCTTCCGGCGATCTTATAGTATTCCTCCTGACCTCCGCATGGCTGAGCATCTTTTGTGGCATCATCATTGAAATGTCACTTTGGAAAACGTTAACCATCCATCCTCACGAACTAGTTATTTCATCGGAGCCCCATTTGTTTAACCACTGCAAATATGCCGAGAATTCTCTCTGGCTCCGTGCTCCATTCTCACCACCTAACTTTTATTATCCTTCAAAACTTCTGGAGTCGAAAAGGCCTGACTTCTCCGTTTGTTTTTGATAGTCCTTACTGATGAAGAAGGTGTCACGATTACTGGGGCACGAGTTTTATTCGCCTGACGTTTCAGGTTCCTGCTCGAACCCATCATCAGACTCAATAGCAGATGCGGGTCCTTACTAGACTACCGTCCGCACATTCTCCGTATGATGTTGGAGAGAATGGGTGCTTGACGATAGCCTAAATGACTTTGAACATCCGAACTGTAACCCCGTCCTAGACTTTAAAGCTTGTCTAAGCGGTACCCTCCAAACATGCAGATTGATTCACGGCGGTGAAGTGATTGGCTCTTCCTTATCGGTTCTCATGACAGGTGGACCTCGGCATTTCTGTAAACATGCGACCGTGCGCAGTCCGTTTCCTAATTTGTCACAGCGATGGCTTCCGAGGTTTATTCGTTGTCTGCTACATTGCCTGATCACCAGCTTCAACCGACTGGGAGAACCAGACTCCGTTTCAGTTTGTAGTGTCGAAGGCCTCGGGGAGATTGATGAGGGTGATGTAACAGCTGGCGCTCGTCTTCTGACCTCGCTATAGCTATCGTATTGTGAAGATTATGTCAGTTGTTCGGGGTGGTGGTGGTGGTGGTGGCGGCGGCGGCGGCGGCGGCGGCGGCGGCGGCGGCGGCGGCGGCGGCGGCGGTGGTGGTGGTGGTGGTTTTTCTGATGTTAGTATTGTTGGAGCAGATGTGAAAGGACACTCCCTCTCTTACTCTGTCTTTTTTAGGATCGACCAAGTGCAATATCAGCTGGGCGAGGTTCACCTACGACAGACTCAACTACGTGGTGCAGTACACTCCCTGGAGGAGGAGATGTGGGCGGGCTACGACGACCTTGCCGGCCGACTGGACGAAGCTTGTAGCACCCTCAACTCAGCGGCGCTAAGGGGCATCCCCGCGGTGCATCATCACTCTAATCAATATCAGCAGCAGGCGGGTGGCCATCACTTCTCTGTCATGCCCGAGGCTGCCAACGGCTATCACCAAATCGATGATCCCGTAGTCCTTGGGGGTCTGATGTGGCTTCTCAACCAGTCCAATAATCTTCCCCAGCCCTCATCACATTCTGCCTGTAAGTCGACTTTCCCCCACCGGAACCGGACTTAGGTGGGAGGAGGCGCGGCTTTGTTGCTGTTTCTCCTATTTTATCGCAGTTAGTAGTGAACAAGGTAAAAAAAAGCTAACGAAGCGCCATTTGATCCCTATGTCGGTATAAGTTATTAGATTTTGGATTACCGGTCTCCGTCTATGGCAAAATCACTAAAGGTACAGGACAATTCCTAGGGGAAGCAATTTCTGGAAGACTGACAACTAGCCATCGCCTTGCCAGTGCACGGACGTTATTATTAACTATTGCTGATTTGGAGTAGGATAATTTAATGACATGTGAAAATCGTGGTCCCTGAACCGGTTCTTGATCATTTGTTGCCTTCAAATAAAAGGCTTCATATACTTTAAAATCCAGTAATCACCGAGATGCTGTTTGAAGGCACCGTCCATCTAGGGTTCCATCACAGTCGCGCGTTGGACGGAGAGGTGGTATGGCCGGCAAATCTGCTTCCCGAGTTCCAGCCATGTCCACAAAGACTCGACCCCAGCATCAGCTGAAAAGATGGGTCGGAGCTGACGTCGCAGCTCGCCTCTTTCGACACTTGGGCGGTGAAAGTGATGCTACCTCTGTCCTACCTGTAACTGATAGGAGAGTTGTCATGGAGGTGAGATCAACTATAGCCACACACACACGCACACAAAATAAATTCGCTCCGTCTAAGGCCAGAATTCAACGAGTTGTGGGAACCAGTTCATTCTTTACACAGGGCGGGTTGGCGTGAGTTGGCTGTTTGGTTGTATGTCAGATCAAGGCACCCGTTCGGGAGAGCGTAAGTCTAGATGTGGTTGTTTATGCGGGCGTCACACGTCCGTTTCTGCATGAGGCAATGTCTAGCCGAGTGTTGGACATGTAATTGGTCGGTTTAGGGTCAGAGTCCGGGTAGCATGACAACAAGGGCACACGGGTAACAAGCCCAGACTGTCCGACGCGCGTGTGAGGCGACGAAAGTTCGTGTGCGCAGGCGTGACTCTTTGCAGCTGACGTCACATCTATCCTGCCTGTAGCTGATAGGGCAATGATTTCAGGCAGGCAGCCTGATACTCAAGTGACCCTAGTCCGGACAGCTGTTGTATAGTGCGCATCAGTAGGTCGGTGTACGGAAAGAAGCATTGGCCCACACAACCCAATGCCCCGTTTGCTCAGTTGTAAAGAAGTTTGTGATCATAAAATTTTTAAAAGTATGAATTAGACTTTGAGCTAGCATCCTATCTGACTGTTTAGTAATGCACCTTATGAAGTATGCAACGCGCTCCACCTTCATTGCGAAATTTTGGAAGCTCTAACTAATATCTTAATGACGTGAAGTAATATGTAATTTTCCTTACATGAAAAGCGTTCGGCTTGTATATTGTGAACGTTGAACGCAACTGCGAAGGCAAATTAAGTTCAGACTTATTCGAAAATCAAAAAGGTTCTTTATAACCGAAGGCTACCTGCTCCTCGTGGATGCACTGTGAGAAAGGTGTAATTAAGCACCAAGTCAGTACAAGAAATTATATTTTGCACATGTTTTCTGTAAAATATGTTTGCCTGTATAAGGGTATCTAAATTCAATGGAACTTATAATGCTACTGGAGTAGTCATTTTCCTGAATGTCTGCATTTTACATAATTTGCAACTTTATCGGCTCCAGTTCGAACCAAACTTAAGGTACCTGTTTGTGTTGTATTGTTGCCTCTGGGACTGGTGGATAAGGACACAGGGAAATATGAACAACCTGTACTTTCACTCTCCCCTACTAACGTCGGCGTTACCGCCGCTTTGCGATCTTGTGCCCACGACTCCTCACTTTCGCATTTATGGTCGGCATGTGTCCTTTTTGCGTGTCACTACGTAGTTGATCTACTCCTACAAAGACTTATTGGAAACTTGACTTCTCTCGCAGGGCTGTCTCCAGGTGCTGCCCCAGTGCCCTCCACTTCCATCGTCCGCAGGCGGCCCAGACGGAACAGGGTCATGACCTTCTTGAAAGGCCTCCCCCTTCACGAAACCGAACCAAAACTACACCCCGCATCCGGTCCGCTGGCATCTGCCCTCCCAGAGGCGACCAGCGCCGGTGACGACCTCCGGGGCAGTGGGGCCCCAACGCTGCCGCCCCCGGGCCGCCGCTGGCGCAGCATCAGTCAGGGCAATGAGGACAGTAGCCAGAATGATTGGATCAAGGAACACTGGCTGATGTTACAGCGGCATAGGCAGCGTCAGCGTCGTGCAATGCCCATTCCACCCTCAGTGCCGGAGGATTCTAGTGAGTCCACCAGCAGTGATGCTACTGACTTGCCTCCTGGGGAGGCTGTTGCGGAGGGAGACACAACCGACGGAAGGAGAGGTCAGGCTCCACTGTCGTCACATGCTATACAAGCGCTGACAGCGCAAACGACGTCTTTTGGATCCTCCGCAGCGGACTGGATCCGCCTGCTGGGTGAGCGCATTAGTCAGTCCATTGCAAGTACCGCCAATGCCGGTGGTATGGGCGTACCGAAACCCCCGGATTTCGACTCTGTCCCGATGGTCCCAGCACAGGGTTTGGCCACTCTCCATGTACCGTCTTCGCTCTCTTGTCCCTCGTCACAGTCGCCTACCAGGTAAGTCTAAGACCAAGATACGTATGTAGTCTTCCTTCGGGCACATGAGCATCCGCCGGTTTCATTTGTATAAGCAACTGGCCACCACTGCTAAAGCATCACGAAACCGCTTTTTTTTCATGACTTAGATAGAGTGTAACTGTCTTCACCTTCCGAATTGAGCCTGGGTTTTCGTATTCCAGTCACATGTCGTCAACTATGGAGGGGATAGCTGCTCCACCTCTCCCTCTCTCTCCCTCCCTCCTTCCTCTATTGAGGATACCCAACAGTTTGACTGTCGTTACCGACTATGTCCATCGGGCGCAGAGTGAGAGCAGGGACGATGACTTGGTCCTGAGTTAGTTTAAAGTGAGGGT
>CACRXP010000858.1:208039-245408 GCA_902702965.1 Spirometra erinaceieuropaei | reverse complement strand
CGCTCTTTTCGCCATATAAAGCCCGCTTTGGTAACATTTTAACACTCGGCTTCTTTTTGTTTGATCAGTAATAGTCGCGACGTTGCTGGCGGCAGTTCATCCCTCCCTTTGTTACATCTCTTCCTTGCTTAATGCGTTTTAGAGCATTTACTGCCTGATGAATCCAAATGCCCACACTGTGGCCATATCAGCCAACCCGACGACATCGCATACCTGCAACAGCAGCAACAGGAGTCTACTGTCTCGGCAACCTCCCCGACTTACCTTCTCGCATCCGCTCGTCGCCTCGCCCTCCTTGCCTTCCACACACTAGAGGATGCACGCCAACTCAGTTCTCGACCTTCCTCTGGCTCCTGGTCGGCGCCAAGTGCCTCGGAGGCCGCTTCGGATCGTGGTTTTTTGTTCGACAACCTTTTGGCCCTCTGTCCGCCAGGACACCGGCTTCTCTTGTGTCAGGTGGACGGCGCCATACATGGGCCAGCCTATTCTCAACACGTCTGCAAGTCGTCTTGTGTAAGTTGCAATGCGTTAAGATAGGTTTGCATCATTTACTTGTTGGTGTTACTGGTTATGTGCCCATTTGCAAGCGTTCTAACAGGTAAACTTGGAGTAGGCATACTCCAACTAAATGGGCGCCACTTCCACTTACATTGGAAAAGCGAATTTAAAAACTCACATATGTACGTCTGGTGCGTAGTGGCTGTCAGTTAATTGACCTCCCAGCCCTTGAATGAAGCTACTCGGTGATCGCTTTTAACCAGTTGATCCACGATTGCGCATTCCGACCCGCGTCCTACCACATCGCGTTACAGCGACAATACACGAAAAGCCAACTCCGACAGCCGTCACCTTTCCTTAGACCTCAGAACCAAGTCCTTATTCATCCCACTTCTTTTGTGTGTTCAGTCACTTTCGGCCCTCTTCCCCATCTATTTTCATTGATTTTTGCTCTTTCATGATCCTACCATGGGGTTTATTATTATATCATATATATCACATATATCATATACACCTAAGAAACATATATTCGCCGACTTCGACTTGGTGAATTTTATTCATTTCTTGGCACTTCCTCAAAAACCAATTGGACAATTGTGCTCTTCACTTCATCAGCGTACTGGGGGTCCCAGAATCGGCAACAGTCAAACTTTCCTGTTCTTATAAAATCTCGATTTAAGTTCGCCGTAACTCTGCCTCGATCTTGAACGGAAACCCCCGCTCGACTGCACGAAGTAACAAAACCTCGCCCTACTGGAAGTGTTGACGTGCCGCTGGTGCAGCAAGCTTTGAGTTTACTTTCACGTCCCCGTAAGAGCGGTGGTCTTCATCGTTAGTAATTGTAAAAAGTGAATTAAAGGTTTTAAATGTCCCCTTTTTTCTGGCACGGTACCGGCCCGCCAACTATTTTTGATCTAATAACAACCTCACTTAATTCTTTTCAGTAGTGCACATTTTCTCATTTGTAGTTTAGTACACACGTAGTTGCTTGTCAAGTTCAGGATAGGCTTTTTAATTACATCGCCAATTATCCTCAAAGTATACCAAACAATGGTACTGATTGAATGCGTGAACGAAAGGTTTTATTCCTATAAAATACACACTTGTTTGATTTGGCCATGTTACGCTAGGGTTTATCCGTGGTAAGTCGCTTAGGATTAGCATTTAGGGTTAGGATTCAGGGTCAGGCTTAGGGTTGGGGTTAGGGTTATGGTTAAGTTTGCCTGCCGCATACCGTCCTGTCCAATCTGGTGTTCCTTGATCAATAATCTTTGATTACCACTTTTGCTGGCCGCTTAAACGTCACCTAATTCGCAACTTTCAGATTGCGCGGTCTGTTCCAGTACATCGCTGCAGTAGTTAAACAAACATATGGCTGAAATGCGGACTTTCTCAAGGCCTTCTGTAGAATACGTTATCTGTGGCATCCGTCCACCCTATTGATAAAACAAACATAAACATCCTTCCTGTATTACAGGAGCGCCTCTGTGCTCCGTTTTCTCAGTGGACTTACATATTCAATTCTGGTCCAGGCGATGTTGATTTCTTTTCCAGACTTTCACCTCTCCAACTGAATATAGTCTCGCATCTTGGCTGGACTGCTTGGAGACGATCATGTATCGCTGTCTGAAATACCTCCTGCCTCTTTTACAATACAAATCACCGACGAAGCCTACTCTCAGGGACGCGGCCGCCGAAGGCCTGGCCACCTCCAAGGAGTTCAACTCCCAGGTTCCACTCGCTTCCCTGCCTAAATTCTGGCCTATCAGTCTGAACCTCTTCCTCTCAGGTCTTCGGAGGTACTGGGAAATCGTCCAGAGTTCCACTGAAGTGGGTCATCTTGTCTGTACATATGTACCTATTTTTGAATCTGACTTAGACTTTAACCGGGCTTGTATTTTTTGGAGCCAGCGACAAATGTCACTTATTCTGCCCCTCGCCGTTAAGTAAGACAGTGGGTGGAATTGCAACAACTGCGTTTGTAAACGGTGGGAGAAGAGGCGGGCGGAAGGTATGGACTTCTAAGTGCCATGTGTCGGTACGGGGAAAAGTGCTTACGACCACAATACTTTTACGACACTCTTATCGCCATGGCTTATCGAAACGGAGCTGACTGTTCCTCGTCCACTCTGATAGTGAATGACGATTAACATACTCATCCGTTGTTGGGATGTGTAAATAATGCAATTTTTTTGCAATAATGTGCCAATCGGCATCCGATTTGACGTCATTCAGGTGTCCGGCCGAGGAGGCATGGTTTAACCCAAAGCCTCCGTCAGGCTAACCCGCTTAACGAGCCTCTTAAGTTCAAATTACTGATAATAGGACAGCTTTTTATGCTTGTCGTTTTGATTATGCATGGTCGACAACTGGCCTTGGGGACAACTAGATCTCTATGTTTCTACGAATATTCCCATATTACGATTTAAAAGTCTGTTGGCAAGCATATGTTTTCAGTTACTTATGATCAGACCAGTACATTCACATGGGTAATGATCTTTTTCAATTAAAGAACTACTTATGCGATGCGTACAAAATGTTCAGTTCCTCTACAACGGCCAGCTATACAGGCAAATAGACGGTGTGGCAATGGGTTCATCGCCTAGACCGTTTCTCGCAAATGTCTTCATGGGCAAGATGGAGCAAACGAGTCTCAAAGATACCATTAATGACCTTGACTTCTACGGTCGATATATAGACGATATCTTTTGCTATACGAGGTATACCACTAACATCAATGGCCTAGTTCAGAAGTTTGACGGGGCGCACCCCTCTCTGATGTTTACCACAGAGACTGAGGCGAATAACGAAATCGCGCTCCTCGATGTCCTTCTACACAGACAAGAGGATGGATCCATCCAACGCAAGATATTTAGAAAGAAAACCTGGACGAGACAATACATTAATTTTCACAGTTTTGTTCCTCTAAATCTAAGACGAAATTTAGTCCAGTGACTGGCGGCTAGAGTGCGACGCATCTACTCCCCTGAAACTTTTGAAGCAGAACTCCATCAGCTGCAAGACACGCTCCGCGAAAACGGCTATCGGAAACGATTGGGAGAAGGTCCCCAAACACACACGACCAGCCAAAGGTGGTTTGTCTTACGGGAAATGTGGTAACAGGGATCTTACGGGCGGGGCCTATGTATGCATAGAGGAATGGCTAATTAGGTATAGAAAATTAGTAGATTTGTTTTTCGGTTAGAAAAGTCTTAATGCATTGACATGTAGCAACCAAAATTAAGCAGGACAATTAAAAAAATTAAGCATTAAGTGTCTTCAACGATCGCTCATCAACTCTCTGAGCTAAGGTCATTGTAGATAATGCACCAGACCGTCTACAACAGACGACCCAACATTGTACGATGAAACAGCAAACCGAAATAATTGTGTCGGACCTAAATCCACTTCACACCACACCCATGTGTATTTATTCATTCACCTGCTCTTGTGGAGCGGGATATAATGGCTGTACAAGTAGGCGTATGGAAGAGAGGGTACGCGAACACATGCCTGTCTGGCTAGGTAGAGGTGAAAACCGATCGATTTTGAGTTCAATTCTTGCACATCTAACCGATAAGCACCACCAAGCCGACGCTAAAGAAGCTTTTAAGGTTATCTACCGGGCACCGGCACATTGCCCTCAAGGCCTGCACAAACGGGTGCTAGCCACAGCCGAAGCAATGGCCATTCGACTAGCGAACCCAGCGCTCATTTGTCAGAAAACGTTGACACAAGCAGTCTGTCTTTCTTGGCCGACTCAAGGTGGCAATCGCACCCCGTCCCGACGCCCTGATAATAGTCACACGCACTTTCAGCGCTTATAATCTAACCGGAACCCCTCTCCTTCCCCAACTCCACCGTCCTCAACACGTTGACTCCGTCATACGGGCGGGGTGGGAGTATGGAGTCTGACCATCCCTGCTCCTGAGACGCATTTATATCCTGTCTACAATTAAAAAGATTATTGCCCATGTAAATGTATTGGCCTGATGATAAGTTACTGAAAACATGTTGGCCAACTGACTTTTCAATATCAATGTTTACTTAGAACCCCGTTCACCTGCCAATGATTAGGATAGTCACAGTTTCGCAGCGGCCGTCAATGCGATTAGACGCTTCAGGGGGGATTTTTCGCCTCCATCATCGTTCTACATGCTTTCACGGTTTTTTTACTGCACCTCCAAGTCCATGCTTCGGGCGGCGAGACACTTGTTTTTCGGCCCCCCCCCCCCTCTCCCCAACTGACGCACCCGAAGAAATGTCTGTAAATCATCGTTTCTATGCTCGAGTTTGATCACAATTCAACTTATCCAGTTTCCTTCTGAGACAAGATAATTTGATGAGTGATATAACGGACACACAGATCCTACGTCTAGCGTAAGGTTACTTTAACAATTAGAATTCGAACTCCTACCTGTTTTTATATTCCGTGCTACCGTAGGCCTGATTGCCTTTTCTCTCGCATGTGCAAGTTAGTCAAGTCTTTACAACTCATGCCGGAATTCTCGTGCTGTACTTGAGATTTAAACAACTATATTTATGGGTTCTAGCTATTCCGAGGCTAACCTGATAGTGAAACAATTCGATTTTGTGTATTTCCCAAAACGCTGTTATTGTTTAACACATCTGATGGCTGCATTTATTTCCTTCTGATCCGTATTCACTCACTTTCATGTCTGCTCACTTCACAGGACCCCGAGCTCAGAGATCGCTTCGAAATGCGTCTTGTCCGGGCCTTTGACCTCCTTAACGACCCCTTGTTCAACTCCTATCGTGACCTCCTCAGTACGGATCTGCGTGTCCTCCTCTGCACCCTGCACTTCCAGGCCGTCAAGCTAGCCACCGTTGCAGCGCCCCATGTGTTAATTCCGCGCGTCGAGCCCCCGAACTTGGATGATGGACGAGGCGACGGGCCATCGGGAAAGCAACAACTGCCTCTGGTGATGCGATGTCTGTGCAAGGCCATCGACGCTCTCGTCCCCGGTCTAAATATTTTCACCGAACAGTCGCCAACGGACTTGCGTCTGCTGAGCAGCCTCACAAGTGATCTCCTGCGCACTGCCATTGAGTACTCGGCCATTGGTATGCGGGAGTTCTCTCAGCAGGAAGTACGTCAGCTTGGCCAACTTCATTTGCTTCAGTTTAGTGTCTGTTAATGAATTAGTTAAAGTAGTTATCTACTACGCTGGAGTGTCCATTCCTGGCTATTGATACTCCAACCGTAAGTTACATACCTGAGGTTTAGATTCGGATCGGTTACTTGTCACTCAAAGCGGCCACCCTCGAGTTACGGACCCACGCCATCTCGTCTAAGCTCAGCGATATTCAGTCATCGGTCTACCCTGATTGGGGAACGGAATTAGTCATAAGATGAACGTGAGCTCCAAGGCACAATGGGACGAGTGAGTTCCGTAACGGAATCGGTGAGCGTCCCTCTACCATCCCAAAATACAGTGCGTGACTGATCTCATGAAATGTTAGCCAAAATTCTGGAATGTGTTTCCGACTAGGAAGGATTACTTAAGTGGGGTTGTTATACTGATCATCACGCAGCATAACATTTTTGGACTCGCTAGGATGTCGGCTTTTGAATGCACTTCTTTTTGCCCTTCTGCAGAAACCACACTCGCTAGTCCGATAAATTCAAATATATTTTTCAGAAAACATGCAAAAAATATGCTTTATTTTACAAATTTGGCAGGAAATCACATTATCTTCGTATTTTAGCTCGAAGAACGTGTATATTTAGGTTTTAAAAAGTTTCACGATTTCCGAATAATTTTGATCCTGGTCAGCCCTTGAACTAGCATTTAGTGACTTAGTGCATGCTTTCCGCGTAAGGAAAATCATATATTCCTCTATGCCTTTAAGAAGATACCGTATGGAGTTCATGAAAATTTGCAGTGGATCCGGACGGCTTTTTACATTTCATGAGGGGCATTAGTAAGCGTACATGTGCTGTCTTGCATGCATGGACATCGCACGGTCTTAAAAATCTCATAATAAGAAACTTTTTTTAAAACCTAAATATACACTTTCTTCGGGCTGAAATACGAAAATAATGTGATTTCCTTCCAAATTTGTAAAATAAAGCATATTTTTTGCATGTTTTCTGAAAAATATATTTGAATTTATAAGACCATCGAAAATCAGTAGCAAAAATGCATGCTACTTAACCAGTCATTTTTTGCCGACTGTGGTTTACGCAGGAGGTTAGAAAGAAGTGCATTCAAAAGCCGACATCTTGGCGGGTCCGAAATGTTGTGGGGTTATGCTGCAGGATAATCAGTATAACAACCCCACTTGAGTAATCCTTCCTAGTCGGAAACGCATTCCAGAATTTTGGCTAACTTTTCATGAGATCGGTCACGCACTGAAATTAGCCACGCGGGAAACGGGCAGGCGAGCACTGTTATTGGTAGAAAAACATTGCCGAAAGAGAAAGGGGAGACTGGAATGGCCACTTCTGGCTGGTTAGCGTTCATCGGTCAGCTATACTCAATCCCCAGGATTTGCAACCGCCAGAGTTGGGTATGGCCGGCCGATGACGACTAGCAAGCCAGAAGTGGCCACCCTAGTCTCCTTGTTCCTTGTCGGCAATGTTTTTCTACCAATGACAGCGCTCGCCTTTGCGTTTCCGGCGTGGCTAATAATTCTGGGATGAAGAGACAGTGGCGAGCGAACGTTCCTTTCGGTAACTTCTCCTCAGGCCAATACAGTTACATAGGACGGGGTACAGGGAGTGAAAAAAAATCTATAAAAGTTAGTTTTTAAATTCCAGGCTGGGCAAGAGCGGAAGGGCGCAGAAAGTTTTATGTGGTTAGTCAACCATTGACCACGGTAAGCGCGGAGCCTGAACGAGGTTCGTTTGGGCGCATAGAGTCGGTTCTCGTAACCTACTGTTTCTAACAGGCGCTGGCCCAGTAGCTTAGGGTAGCTCGAGGGGACCTTGTAAATCGCACGAAATGCTTCAGCGGGATCCACACGACGCCCTGAATCCACTGCATGCGCAAGGATTGCGCTGTCTATTCTCCTAGTTTCACCCTTTGCCAGCCATTCGGGAAGGTGCTCTCTTATTCTTTTGGAAAGGCGCCGACTCGTACGGCCAATATAACCTGCTCCACAGGAGCAAGTGAATGAGTAGATGCACATTGAAGCGGTCTGAGGTGGCAGCCTATCCTTGCCTTCTCCGCGTAAAATAGGGTTAGTAGAAAATGATATGCGAACCCTTGCTGTTGGCATGGTAGAGGGACGTTCACCGATCCCGTTACGGAACCCCCTCGTCTTGTTGTGCCTTGGGGCTCTCTCTCGAGTCCCACTAGCAGGCGCGCAACGGCGCGTAGTATAGGCAGAATAGAATTGCCGACAAAGGGAGACTGGAATGGCCGTTGTCAGCCAGCTATACCCAACCTCGAGGTGCTACAACCCGTGGTGTTTGATCCGACAACCTGTTGGTGAGAAGTTAAACACCCTGATTACCTGGCCCCAGGGGTTACACACCTTGACTGGCTGACTACGGCTAATAACCCAGAAATGGCCATTCTGGTCTCCCTTGTCTTTGTCGGCAATGCTATTTTGTTTAATTATTCTGCCCAGGCCGAGGTCCACCAATAACTATGGAGGGTCATCACACTTGCTAATTGACCGGGGGGCGATGCACCATGACTCAAACAGCTCGCCACTATTGCGATTGTCGCCTCTCGCTGGAATTTCGACCTCCTCGAACTTGAATGTGTGGCCGAGTCCCTTCCAATCAAATGGGACTAACAATCAGTGATTAGGAAGTAACACTCACTCAGATGGCGCACTCACGGCCTCTGACAATCCTGACGATCTCATTCAAACCTATAGGATTTTCAGAGGCCGTGAGTGCGCCCTAGACTTTGATAAATTCTTCGAATTGGCCGGGACTGACCGTCTGCGTGGTCATCCCTTCAAACTGCAGAGGAAGCTGGCTTATTCGGACGTCCGACAGAACGCCTTCTCTCACAGGGCCATTGGGACATGGAACGGACTCCGCGATGCAGTGGTTCTTCCCGAAACTGTCGAACCCTTTAAGTGTAGACTAGATGGTCATTGGCTAAGGAACTACTGTACATATAATTACGATTGTTTTAGTGGTGGCAGTTTGCGCCTGGTCCACACTTACCGCCAACTTTCGAATTTCTGCATTTGCTGATGTAATTGATGATTCTATTTCTGTTTATTGATATGAATAGGGAGCCCAAGGGCGAAAGCCTCATCCCCTTAATAAACCGACTTAAAACACTTCAGTCCCGGGCTTTATGCCCGAGATTCTGACCCCGAGTGTCTATGGGATGAAGATACTCCGGAGAAATCGAGCTATGCTCCTGACTTTTCAACCCATTGTAAAAAAAGTCGTCGGACGAAATGAACACTAGGGGCGGGAGGGTGTGAGGCGGCAAAACACAGCAGTTGCAGTTTTCTGCAGTTGTGTAGGGATGACAGTGGAGAACGGGCAAAAGTTCGTGAGACTCGGAAAGGATAACGATTAAGTGACCAGGCGACTGACAATACCTGGACTATTCATCTTTATGCCCGAACAGTCGGCAAGGCATATGTAAATGCGAGTTAAGTCCACCGAATTTGGGAGGCGGTAATGCTTTAGTGAGCAAATAGCCGTCGAGAACTGAGCCCGTCGCGTCTCCCTCTTGCTGTGGCTACGGTAAATTCGAGTCAACCTGACTCCTGGTATAATCGAGCACAGTGGTTGAGGTGATAAAATGCCGTTGTCTGCATGTCCAACGCATATGCTGTCCCCTCACCTGATGAGAGTTGCTTTGATACCTGATTAGGGAGCTGTTGAAACCTGTCCGTCAGTACAGTCAACCGTGTTGCAAAACTTTGCAAATCATTACTTTCGGAGCTTCCAGACATTTTAAACGCGTTTCTTCCTTATCATAGTGAGGAAAGATCGCGCAGAGTTATCTCCACCACCTCATCTGTCCTTCTAGTCTTTCAGTGACAAGTCGGGATCATGCCAACTTAAAGTGAAATTAGACGACGTATCGTGGATCCTCCGCCTAAAACGTTCCGCATACCCCTTTAACTCTCTGTCATTTTCGACGCAAAAAACAGCTTGTTTAGGGGGCTTAATTCCCACTTGCCGTCTGCTGAATGCTCACTCACTTATTATTTGCCATCTTCTTAGCTTTTATTTTGCCCTGACTCTATCTCAACTCTCGCTAACTGGTGGCCAGACATTCTTTCGTATTCAGCTTGGTAATCTCTTCTCGGTCTGTGTCTATAGACCTTGAATATACTGATCTACTCCTACTTCGCAGAAAATTTCTCAGGAGATTAAGAAGCGACAATCTCTTCTAAGTTTACTATTGTGTGACCGTTTTTTCTCCAAGTGATAATCCACGGGACCACCGTTGTCTCTGCACAACTCTGTCTATTAATGGCCATTTTTGGCTTGTTAGCCGTCGTCAGCCAGTCATACCCAACCCTGAAGTGTGGAACACCCGAGGCTCGAACTCGCGACCATTATGCCTATTTCATGCGCCGCTGTGCGGCTGCTGGTTGGGCTCGAGAGAGAGAGCCCGTAAGGCACAACGGAACGGGTGAGTTCCGTAAGAACGATCGGTGAGCGCCCCCTACCATTGTGTATTCCCGATCGAAAACCGACAGGGCAACGCGCACGTGGCCCAGTGGTTAGAGGCGTGGACTTCTAACTAGCAGGTCGCGAGTTGGAGCCCGGGTGTTCACACTTCGGGGTTGGGTATGACTGGCTGACGACGGCTAACAAGCCAGAAATGGCCATTCCAGTCCCTCTTGTCATTGTCGGTACTACCATTGTGTTTATTACTTCCACTCTCAGTTTTATATAGCTTCCATCTGTATCGCTTATGATAACCGCACCATTTAAGGATCTGGGACAGAGTGCGATTAATCACGAGCATGCAAACGTTGAGTCACTGTCCCCTAATCAGCTTTTTTCTCTTCCACACATAGTGTAAACCCTACTGGTTGCTGGAAGACGTCAGCAATGTCCTCAAGCGAGTTCAAAAGTTATTGCCCTTCCAGTTGAACAGTCTCTTTGCACTCACCGGCGACCCTTCCTCCTCGACCGGACGACGGAAGGGGGTGACAGGCAGCTCGGTACTGGAATATGCCAACTTTGGCCCTGAGATTGTTCGGTGTGTGGTCTACTTCCGTCTACACACTGCCAAAGTCGCCTTGTTACAGGTCCAGTACTCACACTTGGCTGAATCCGAGAGTCATCGTGGCCCGATGCATAATCCCACCGTCTGGTCGGGCATGGTGGGTCAGATGCGCGCTGCCATCACCTGGCTCGATAAGAACCTACCGCCACAACTTTTTGAAGTCCGGCCCTCGCCGGCACCGCGCCGTCAAAAACGATCTGTTCGCCAACAACAGGAGTCAGTTGCCAGTGTCGCCTACCCGCCAACATTTGCGGAAGACGCCCTCCTCTACATCTCGGCGGTGGTTTGTTTCGTCAGCCTGCAGATTGTGCACGTTGGTAAGTTCCATTGTCGGCTGATCCTTCGAAAGTCATCAGTACGGGCTACGGCCTCTCCCGTTACGCATTTCTACAACGCGCCTAAGATTAAAATTTGGGTGCTCCAATTGTTTGATGCCAAGCTTTATAATTCAGTCTATTTCAACCGAAACGTCAGTATGTCGAATCTCATCACCAAATGCAGAATAACCGGCCCCTGAGGGACAGTCAGTAGTGCATAAATGTGAGTAAAGTTCAATCTATCATACTCCCTGCACAGGTCTTAACTAGAAGTTCTGACGCGTGTCTCTCCAGTTTTATGCCTCTGTGTTCGGCTAATAGATGGGTCCGTCAGTGTTGACCGTGTGGCCAATGGCTTGTCCTTTGAATTTCGTCAGAAATTAATGTGTGACCGTGAGTTTAGTCGTCGCAACGTTGTTGCCTTTTAGTCCCCTCGTCTGCCGGTGAAAAACCGGTGCATTCTGTCTTGGAGCCGCGGGTCTAGAGCCCATCTGGTCTATTGCACAGCGACGAGCAGTCAACCTATGCTGAGTCTTACCGACAAAATTGGGGAAAATTAAATGGCCACTTTGAGTTCACTAACTGCCATCATTTGTTCCCCTCATCAATGAACTAGATGTTGACTACGACTTGTTGGTTTTGTTTGGGCAACGAAGTGCGAACTTATAAACCCTTTTGATTTTACCTGCTGCAACCCAACACTAGGGCTATTGAACTCGTGAAATTTTGAGAACTTTGAGGCCATCTTGATTTTATGAGCCGTTGCCTCACTTTGTATTTTTCTTTTTGTCTTTGCTTGATATTAACAATCCGCGAACGTTCGTTTCGATGACGTGTCAGTATATCTTCTTCCTCTCTTGCCCCCCCCCTCAGAAGTTTTGTCAGAATCAGGAATTCACCAGCTGATTCGTGAGGCCCTCGGTGCCCATCCGGTGGTTGCCTCACTCTCGCACTGGCTCAATTCCCTCGTCAAAGACAGCACTGCCATCCCTGAAGAGGAGTTGTCCTCAAATATGCTCCAACTGGACCGTATTTTGCAGTGTCTGGTGTCCGCTCTCTACACTAAGACCACCAACCAACGCAGTGTGGATATCGCGCTGGAGGCGAAGAAGAAGAAACGACGAGCTCGACGAGGTGCTGGTGGTGGCGGCGGCAGCGGCAGCCTCGCTGGCAACACCGGTCCCACAGCAGATTCGGGCGCATTGCAGCAAGTATACACTCTTCTGAAGCCTAATCTCCCCTCTGAGGCGGATTCTGCGCAGGACAGTGCTCTGAAGTTTATAGACAAGGACACACCGACCAGCCTGCCGGAGGTGTCGTGTTTGCTACTTTCTCACATGGTAGCTGTCGCTCAGTATTTAGAGAGTAAGACTGTCTAACACATGACGACAATGACGTGGATGCTTTGTTTACTCATTTCCGCCTTGTAACGACAGCTGCACCCTCCCTGCATCTCCAGTTCAGTGTATAGTCGCCTAAACTTTGACTCATGTATATATTTATGGTTCAGACTTGAATGGCATTTCCCTTTATTGACCTCAGCGCTTTCCCAAAGCCACAAGTTGATGAATTCGGCGTCGACAGTTCGATCGCTGTGGTCTACAGGGTTGGCCCTGCAGTGACCTGCGAGTGAATTTGTTTATTGTGAGGCAGGAAATCGCTCCACAACCCTTACTCCCTCTACCCACACACACCCTATGCTCCACCGGCAAGGTAAGATCAGGGTCAGAAGTGGGCGTGTCGAGTGTAGTGTTGTCGACAAGACAAAGATTCCCAATCGTAAGTCAGGGAAGACGGATTGAGTTGGACAACCTTTACTGTTTTGGAAATGCGTACACAAAGGCTCTGTGGGCAGCAGTCACCGCGAGCGCGCTCTGCAGGCAAGTCGCTGTCTGTGTCCGCCTTCGAGGTGCTCAGACTCAGCGCGTGTGTGCGCCTTTCATTGTCTCCGCGTTGGCCAGCCAATCAGAGGGGGGACAGCGTTGATTGGCCTGGAGCACTCGCGAGGCTAGTGACAAGCCAGACGTGCGCTCCGGTTGTTAACACGACTAAGCTGTCCGTCTTCACCTGCCACACACAATCTGTCACCTGGAGCACACGTGCCGGGCCACACAAAATAACACTTCTTACGCAGGTGAGATTGGCACATTCTCACCTGTGACCTTTCATGCGTCTCGCCAACACTGACAAATGTCATCGCATGCACTATGCACACGTATTTTGTGATGCAATTATCGCGTATGATAGAATGGGCTCATGTGCGGACTAACGTAGCTTGTATGTGCAGGTAGGAGGACGTGTTTTTAGGAGGTCCAGAGGGCTGTCTTCCTGAAGGTTTTCGTGTATACGCATGTGACCCAATAGTTCAAGCTGCGTCTAAATGTCCTGGGACAACATGGACAGATAGGGTGCACATGGCGAGCGGATGCCCGGATTCCAGGAACTATTTGACTTGTCGCAATGCGGTAGATTCGTAAATGATCAACCAGACCGACGTGCGATTCGGATGTGCGGTCCTAATGGGGATAGGCTGAATATTAATACGTATTTCCTGTGGAACGGACGATGGTTTGGGTGGATGGATGACTGGTTGGTCGCGTTTACATTGCGCTGGGTCCGCTAGGCAAATCTGTGCCCTGAATATCCGCTGACAACGATGACAGTATGGTGGGGCTGGGTGCATGTTTTGCTGTTTCGCGGCAGCTGAATCTTACGAGCCTCTGATAGTTGGTTGACTGTGAAAATGGCTGCTCCGTTTCTACACTGTGTGACCGATCTCATGAAATGTTGGCCAAAATTCTGGAATGCGTTTCCGATTAGGAAGGATTACTTAAGTGGGTCTGCTATACTGATTATTATGCAGCATAACCCTATAACACTTCGGACTCGCCAGGATGTCGAATTTTGAATGCACTGCTTTTCAATCTTCTGTAGTAACCACATTCGGTTAAAAATGACTACTTAAGTAGCATGCATTTTTATTGATTTTCGATGGCCTTATAAATGTAAATATATTTTATCGAAAGCATGTACAAAAATATGCTTTCTTTTGCTCATTTAGAAGGAAATCACATTGTCTTTGTATTTTATGTCCGAAGAAAGTGTATATTTAGGTTTTTTAAAAGTTGCCCAATTCCCGAGTAATTTTCAGCCTGATCTGCCATTGCATCAGCGTTTAGCAATTTCAGTCTACAAGGTGCATGCTTTCCGCGTAAGAAAAATCATATATTCCTCTATTCCTTTAAGAAGATACTACATAGAGTCCATGAAATTTTGCAATGGATCCGGACTGTGTTGTACATTTCGTGAGGAGCTTTAGTAAACGGACATGTACGGTCTTGCATGCATGGACATCGCACAGTCTTAAAAATCTCACAATGAAAACTTTTTTAAAACCTTAATATACACTTTCTTCGGGTATAAAATATGAAGATAATGCAATTTTCTACTAAAAGCGTAAAAGGAAGCATATTTTTGTGTATGTTTTTTACAAAATGTATCTGAATTTATAAGACCATCGAAAATCAATGTGGAAAATGCATGCTACTTAAGTAGTCTTTTTTACCGAGTGTGGTTACTACAGAAGATTGAAAAGCAGTGCATTCAAAGTTCGACATCCTGGCGAGTCCGAAGTGTTATAGGGTTATGCTGCATGATAATCAGTATAGCAGTCCCACTTAAGTAATCCTTCCTAATCGGAAACGCATTCCAGAATTTTGGCCAGCATTTCATGAGATCGGTCAGGCACTGTAATTGCAGTGTTGTGCCTGTCGATTTTGTGCGAGCCCTTTTCATGTCTCAGGGTTAGTTTGTAGGCCTTTGGCATAGGTCTTCGGAAGGCTCTTGAATCGTCGATTCGGCCCTTGTTTGCAGACACTCGTAACGATGTCGCCGGTGCTGCACGGTCCACATTTCTTGACGACCATATTTGTGGTTGCATGGTGTTTCTAGGATAAGTCTGCTACATATGCATGTACAGGAACTTAGGAATACCCGAGCACATAGGTTGGCAGCAGTGCTGAGAAGAAAGATCACGCAGTGATTTTCACTGATTTGACGGTCCCCGTCGTGCTTTTATAGATAAATAATTATGTACTGGATGATGGGCATCCCAAGAAACATAATTCGAAGAAGGAGTCCTTTGGGAAAATGAACAAACTTTATTTCGTAAATTTTCGAGTCTGGTTCCCCAGCTCGTCTTCAGACGTGCAGTAAGTGTGAAGAAACAGTCAAAATTTATTCAGATGGGCAAAGTTGAGATATCCAGGTTGATTATTTGAAGATGAAGATAGGCTCTCCGGAACAGGTTTATTTAAGTGCTGACGTTTCAGAGCTGGGTCGGCTCTTCATTGTCAAAGCCTAAAATTCACTTAATCGATCAGGAATTTAATTTAAAGTGGCACTTAAATTTAAATTAAATTTCTGATCGACTAGGTGCGTTTTACGCTTTGACAATGAAGAGCCGACCCAGCTCTTTGAAACGTCAGCACTTAAATAAACCTGTTCCGGAGAGCCTATCTTCATCTTCAAATAGTCAAAATTTAAATATGCTCAAAAAATCGATATTGCTCTGTCATGGCTGAGGATGGGCACTCTGACAGGCTTAGGCAATATCTTCATTTTTCGCCATTTGTGTAAAAACGATAACTGTTCTCGCGTTAGACTTTCGCGAATTACACACTTTTCCCACTGTCTAGCTCGTAGAAAAACTTCGCGATTGTAATTCATACGTATGTACTGGAAGATGGGCATCCCAAGAAACATAATTCGAAGAAGACTGAGTCCTTTGGGAAAATGAACAAACTTAATTTCGTAAATTTTTGACTGGTTCCCCGGCTCGTCTTCAGATGTGTAGTAAGTTTAAATTTTAACTGTTTAAATTTTGAGCGTTTCTACATATCGCGCCCGACAGCGTTCGTGCGTCAGCTGGGAGGTCGGACAACCACGGTCTCAAAGCCTTACACAGGTCGTTCAAGTGCAAATGCGGAGTTTTCGACCGTAAAGCCCACTTGCGCAGACTTTCACGTGTGCTTGAATCCTTCTCCTCTACTTGCGGCGTTGAATCTCTCTCGTACGCAGACGCACTGGGACCCTACAACGAAGAAGGCTGTTCGTGCTCAAGCGAAGTTGAGGTCTCAGATTCGTCCGTGAAGCTGTCCGACCAACTGCTGGATGATGTGTCCGACGACGACATTTTCCTCACCTCCTCGCTGATTCTTCGCATTATTTTTTTTCAGTTTCCCTGCGTGCTTGACGCCGGATATTACGCCTACTTACAGAATCAAACATAATTGCCAGTAAAAGGGAACAAAATAGAACACAAAGGCAAAGACGGGTCAGGTAGGCAATGAGAACGTTGAGGCAGGCACGGCGTGCGCACTGCAGCGTGAGAAGGCAAAAAGTGGCACCGAGGCCAATCGATAATCAAGTGCAAGTATACGCGGCCGCTTGCGCCCTTCGCGACGCTGGCGCAGCCGACCCAAGAACCAATCAAATCTCGAGCTGGCTAAAGATCCACTAGCCTCTAGAGTATGCGGGGTCGCCGCGAGCGCGCTTGCTACTAGGGGATGGTTGTTGGCAGCTATCTTGCATAAATCCTTCTTCTTAGGGAGCAGGCTTCGAAGTTCTTTGCCGTTGCCGAACCAGTCCTAACGCTGTCACAGTTCGTGACTGAGGTCTTTTAGGGCGGTGGCATGCCGCGGTTCCCTTCATTTGGTCTCAACGGTAGGATTTTCATCCAGCACCTGCATCAGTTGCAGTTTGGGAGTCAGTTGCTATAATCCAGTCGGCGCTCAGCCATATCCAATAATGCAGCATTTAAGATGCCTGATGTTTGCTTACGTTGCCTGGGGGTGACGTGGGTATTGAAGTTATCAACAACAGTCAATTTACCCGCCTTCGGCACAACCACAAGGAGGTCGTGTAGTTATTTGTCTCGTCATTAGAATAATGTGGACGCTGGCGATGATCCCCGCGCAGTGACTGCCTCACGATCATGAGGTGCTCGTTGAGTCACTGTCAGCGGTAGAACAGTCGCATTGCGACGTCCTTGATAGCAAAAGCGACCTCAAAAGACGAAGATGCGATCACTGAAACAAGAACTTTATTGCCAGGCAGATAAAGATACCTGCGACTGCCTCTGATGATGGAGTCGAGTGAGAATCCGAAACATCAGGCCAATAAATTTCTTGTTCCAGTGATCGCATCTTCGTCTTCTGAACTGCTACCTGGAACTCGCCTGTTCGCCTCGGTCAGCAATCTTTTTGGGCGCGAAACGCTCCGATCGGCTCGACTGTGGGAGACCTTTGCCCTTCGAGAGTCGTCTACATATGCGCAGATTCGATCTCTGCACAGGTGTCTCGACAACAATGTGCTGCCGAAGTGCGTTTCATACAGACCTCCGGTCAACACAGAGCTGGCGAGACGCGCAGTACTTCAAACGCGACCACGTCGTCTCCCCCCCGCTCTCAGGCGTCTGCCCAAGGTGTATCCCCTGCCCACATTCTTCAGTTGTTTAGAGATGGGAGTCCTGCCGGGAGCTGT
The DNA here is from genome assembly GCA_902702965.1 of Spirometra erinaceieuropaei. Lineage (NCBI taxonomy): Eukaryota > Metazoa > Platyhelminthes > Cestoda > Diphyllobothriidea > Diphyllobothriidae > Spirometra > Spirometra erinaceieuropaei. The sequence continues at coordinate 227,857 of CACRXP010000858.1, read as the reverse complement.
GATTTCCATCTTGTAGCGACGCAGCTTCCAGATGATTGGGACTGTCCCCCCTCTTCAGTTGACGTCTGAATTGTCCAGAGGTGAACGAAGTTTCAACGCCGGTAGTGCCAACAGCGTCACTGGCAGACTGTCGGGCTGGACGGAGATGGTCGTTCTGATCGCATATTTTGCGTATGCAAGCGACGGTCAGCTTGCCAATGGTGTGTTTTATTAACATTTACTAAGGCACATTTTACTGCTCCCTTCCCCGAAATAAGGTTGCTAAGCCATCTCATGCAGCCGACAACCTTTGCTCGAGGTCACGACATTACTTTAGCGGAGAAAGGACCTCAATTGGAATTGCACGTCGCTCCCTTCGTAGGGCGTGGGGACACACCAGCTATCCCCCCTGGTTCAGGAACGGTTGCCGGAGTGTGTCCGCCGCTCTGAGCACGGATTTGTAAAACCACAGGTGAGGGCTGGGGGCTAAAGAAGAGCACACTATAAATATCCACAAGTCTTATCGATGCGTTATATTGGGAACGTCAGTGCATTGCATATAAGTACTGGTTACGAGTGTGTTCGTGCCTGGTCTATCTGACCTAGGTATTGTCGTTACCCCTACATGCGTTATAGTCCTCGGCATGGTTCCTCTGTCAGTATGCGCCACTCAACGGTTATCCAACCGCGTCGACGTATCGCGAGTGTGTGCACAGCTGCACCCATCACACTGCGATAACTTGACCGCTAGATTCTAAATCACGCGCAATCCTTAGTTGCTTTTTTCCGTGACGACTGGACACTGTGCTCATTTCTCTCCCTCTCCCTCGCTTAACATGCTGCCTGACTGTAACGCTTCCACCGCAACCAAGAAATGTACAGTTAGTGACCTAACTCATGAAATGTGTCGAGATTTACGAATGATTGCCAATCAGTCGCAAACCGACACCATTTCATGAGTCAAATACCTATGTTGACAAAGTACAAGTTTAAAAGAATTAAAAACATAAAAGAAATATTAAAGGCAGCGTTGTGTTGTTTAGAAAGGCCGATTTATTTTGAAAAGCGCAATATCCCGAAAGCGTCGGAAATGGTTCTAATTTTGCAAACTTCGTTTTTAGATGTACAGAATGTATTTTTATACAAAAAACGTAGTAAATATGGAAGTAGAAATAAAATCACGTCTAATAATAGTGTTTCAGTGAAGTTTACATCTAAATATCGTTTAATAACTAGTGTGATTTCATGTATGACAGTTTGCCAACTGCCTACATTCCAAATGTAGATTCAAAAACAGTTTTCCAGCGTTTTGTGCTATCCTTGAGTCTTTTCAGTTAAATGAGATGAGATTCAACAAGAGAAACTGGATTTATCTTGATTTCACCGATGGGGACGTCGTAGGAACAAAAGTTTTCATAAGGCGAGATGCTGTGAGGCCAGTCGGTGCCTAATAAATTTAAATAGAACTGACAGGCGTGATCGTAAACATACCATTTTGTGTTTATAGAGAGAACTTTTCTTCCGTTCAATTAATTTAAACTTTTCCTTCGTTTTGGATTGCGTTGAGTTTCAGATCGGCCTCGAAATATTTTCAGTGTTTTCACCCGATCGTCGATAAATACAGATTCTGAATTACCCGTCTGTAAAGAACTTTAAAATAAGATTATTATTGAAAGCATTTACCGGATAAGTGAGTGTTCGGGCGCTCCTTTTCACGAAGATGGTCGTTTGGGTCACAGGTGAAGACTCGTTCAAACATCAAAATTCATTTTCGAGAAAAATGACTGTCAACGACGGAAGTCAGCAACCAATGTGGCTTCGATCAATAAGAAAACTTTCCTTAATAAGTCACCTATTTAAGAAGTGCTTTATTACTGCACTCCGTTGTCTTAGCAGGTCGATTACCACGGTTAACATCGGACATAAACTAATTTTTTAAGTTCAGCTCAATCTGTTTATTAAAACTCTGGAGGGTAAATTACTATTCTTTCAATGAAAAAGTCGCTTAGATGCGTAACTGGAGTCTAGGACATGTATTAGCATAGGAAATTGCACAAGTATATTCCAACGTCCATTTTCGCTAAAATTTACTGATATTTTACTTGATATATTTACGTAAACATAATTTCTGAACAAGAAAAGGGCATTTTATTGAAGGAAATGGATGAGCGAACAAAATGCGCGACGTTAAAGACGTCCAGAAATGCTCGCATTACTTTCCGTTATCGGATTTCATGAGACAGTTCACGTACTGTAAGTGTACGGCCCAGCCATCCCCGAGTGAGTCATTCGAGTTTTAGAGATTGCCACCCTCCTCTTTACGTTTGTCTGGTTTGTTTGGAGGCTGTTTTCTGTCGATTGCTGCTGGGTCAAGATGAACAAATTGGCACTCTCTAGCAAGCGCGTTAATCCTGTTTTCGACTGCAACCATAATGAAACTTGACACCGCCCTGTTGTCACTTGTTTTATACTCTTTTCCATCTGCGAGTTAGAATGAAAGAAGCCGCTTTATGGCACCAACCGCCGCCTTAGGCGTGTCCCGATTCATTCCTGATCAGGATTTCCATTCCTCGTTACCTTCTTTGTCAAAGCTAATCACCGGTGCCGGCTCGATACTCTTGAGCTCGTCTCTTTACTGAGCGGCAGAACCTGTTCAATTCATCGCTGTCGCTTCTACTTTTGGCCGTTTTCGTGGGTCCTCGGCGGCATTTAAGTTTGTTCCCGGTTAAGATAAATTCCGAACCTTGTGGATTCCGTAGTAGCATCTGTCTGCTGTTATGTCCATTATACAGATTTTTCTCCAGGTGCTTTTATCAACCTCGAGCCCGGTCGTTTTTGCGGAATCGTCGAACCGATATCTGAGGAGCTATTATCTTCCCTGAAGCCACTGTGGGCTACACGATAGTTCAGTGGGTATATTAGATTTTTCGGCAACAGTACGATGTGCAACCGTAGTGTGGTCACCTGTAAGGCAGGAGCGGTAATAACAGGGGTTTTACGGGTGGGACACATGCGGAAAAGCATGAATTGGCCAAATTAATACCAAAAATAATGCATAACAAGCATAAAGAGGGCATCTTGTTTGAGTCAACGTATAAAGCGAGTGATAAATGGAAAATAAGTGAAAGTGTAGGCAATTAGGATGGCGGAACTCACCGAAGCGTCAGGGCTTGGCCAGTGAGAACGCCTGGAAGAGTCTAAAAGTCATAACGTAAGTTTTGCACTGAAGTCTGCGCGATAATGGGCGGTCAACAGCAACGGGAAATTGCAGATTCTGAAAAAAAGTTGTGTTTTCACTCTAAAAAGGCAAGTTATTCATCATTTAGGATGGGGAGGTTCATTTATATCCCCAAAAATGTATCAGGAATCTAAAAATTAGAGATACGATGAAACTTACGACGAAAAGTAAATCGGAAATTAAATAAATTAGAGAACTGGGACTTACATCAGAAACACTAAATTTTATCCATGAGAACTCAAACAATAATTAAAGAATGGGAGTAGGGAGAGATTTAGAATAAAAACACTAATAATTCTCCCTGAAAATTGAGTCACAAATCAGAAAAGCTGGGTTATAAAGAAGTTTAGGATTTATGAAATCAGTTTATTAATTTATGATCAACAAAAAGCACTGGAAATTAAATAAAATGAGATCGGGCAAGAATCTAGGTCAGAGGCTCATATACATGTATATATATGAAAAAGGAAGAGGTTCTCCGGAAAAAATCGATTTGTTCTCGTAAATTTTCGAATTTGTGACACCAACTCGTCGTCAGACGAAATGAATATAAAAGAGAGAGTGAGACAGTCACACTAGACTAGTAGACGCGACCGGACAAACATTGATAGGCGGACCATTAGCGTGTGAAGAGTAATGCGGGCAGGGAGTCATGCTGGGTTTTGAGCCGGGTGAGGGGAGCGAACAGTTACGGTTCCCCGTGTTGGAGGGAAGGGAGAATGGTAGGTTGGTGGAACTGCGGGTTTCTGGATTAGCGGCCGCTGATGCGGCGGGGGCTCGGCTTAGTGAGGCGTGATCGCGTTCATCATCTCCCGAAGAAGACGAAGTGAGGGCGAATTCATGAGCCATATTGTATTCGAACTGACGTTTCGGAAACTTCCTCGTTTCCATCATCAGATTAACGTGCCTATTGCTGCTACCGGTCTTGATTTGTTCAGTCTTGCTGCTTGTCTCTTGCTACAGCCGTGCTCGACGCACGAACTTTGACCTGCCTGTTTGCCGCTGACTGACAGAAGGCCGCCATGCTCAGCATCCATAAATACTGCGCAAGGCCGTGCAAAACCTGCCTCTGACGATGGAAGCTTGTCTGCTTTCGAAACTTCAGGCCACTAAACCCATGGTTCCCGTGATCTCCTCTTCTTCTCATGTATATATACACTAGGTGGGTTAACTCATGAATTGTCAGCAAAAATTCCGAAATGCCTTTTCGTTTTGAAAATATTAATTAAATAGCGTCGTAAAACTAATCATCCTGCAGCATAATTCTATGATAAATCAGTTAAGTCAGGATGCCGGCTTTCGAACGAACTTCTTTCCAGCTGCATGCAAAAGCTATACTCTGGAAAAAATGACTACTTAAGTAGCATACGTTTTCTCCTGGATTTTTGATGCCTTTAGAAATTCAATAATATTTCATGGAAAACGTGAATAAAAATATTCTGTCTCGCGCTCAGTCGGTAGAAAATTACGTCTTCTTCAACATCTTACTCGGAAGAAGGGTATAATTCGGTTTTAAAAAATTTTCGAATTATGAGATTTTTAATGCCATGAAATGACCGTTCATATAACGTCATGTCTCTGCATTTTCCAATGTGACTTGTAAAGATAACAATATGGTTCAAATCAACTGCCAAATTTTATGAACTCCATGCAATCTCCTCTTTATACCGGGGAGAAATGTATGGTTTTCCGCACGCGGAAAATATACGGCTTGTAGTTCGGAAACCCTGAATGCAAGTGTGCCGACATCGAAAATCCATGAGAAAAACGTATGCTACTTAAGTAGTCATTTTTTCCAGTGTATAGCTTTTGCATGCAGCTGGAAAGAAGTTTGTTCGAAAACCGGCATCTTGAAGTAACTGATTTATCATAGAATTATGCTGCAGGATGATTAGTTTTACAACGCCATTTAATTAATATTTTCAAAACGAAAAGTCATTTCGGAATTTTGGCTAACAATTCATGATTCAACCTACCTACTGTATACATATATATATCCCCAAATTATCCAGCAGTGTAGGGTAGGCATTTCAGACAGGACCGGCAATATTTGCCCCTCGAAAATGTATGGGGACATTCAACAAATTGGTGATATGTGCTAATGCGGATCGGAAACGATACATTCAATCGCTAAACATTTGGCAGAATGTTAGACATAGGACTAGGTTGGTATTTAGGATGGAAACATTAATCTTTACCTCTCAATGCACTTGAGAAATAAAACGGTAGGATTTATAAGGATTTAGGAAAATGCGTTAATTTTTATCTTATAATATTTGACTTGAATTAAGCCAACTGACATAAAGTGCAAATTATCACGGAGCAGTTAACTTTCACCCCTCCCCAAAAAAAACACATCGGATATAAAAATAAACTAGGATTTAGTCGTGAAAGTTTATCTGCCTTTCTGAACTGGAATGGGAGACAAAGTGCACCGCAACTCCTTGATGGGTAAAAATCGTAACTGTGAAAACTGTGTATCCGGAAAGTGACAAGTTCGGGGCTGATTTTACTACATCGCAGCGGAATTACAGTATGAACATCAATTAATAACCGGCCCTATTCACCGTCAGAAGCATGCCACTGAACAAGGCCGGACAATGGAATGCCACGATATATGAAAGTGAAAGCAGATAAGCTGCCCCATCAAAGCAAGCGAAACCCACAAAGAAACACCGCTACTCATGTGTCAACAGTAGACGAGTTGCAAGGCATAAAAAAATGAACACAGTGGTATGTCACGAGGAAGACGCGATCGCTGAAACAAGAGCATTATCAGCCTGACGTTTCGAATTCTTACTCGAATCCATCATCCGAGGCAAAACCAGATAGGGGTAGTAAATTGCCCAGATGTTGCAGTATTTGTAGGATGCAGTTACTAGGCAGTTGCACGCCTATCACAGTTGTCAGCTGCCGAGTACATCACGGCTAGACTGGCCAGGCGTAGAAGTATGCAGTTGTCATGAAGCTGCAATGCGCTTGTGTGCCGGTCAAGATTATCGGTTCCCACACTCATCGCACGCGGTCGAGTTGTTGACTACCGGATTTCGTCATCCGTGTGGACAATTTGGCTCTAAGACATTGACACCAGGAACAGTGATCATAGGTACGCTCTCCTCTCGGCTAACTACTTTGTCTGGGCAAAGTCTCATCGACGAATATGGAGCGGGGAGTTCGTTGCGCTTTTTGATTGAATGAGGACCGGAAAACTATGACTCGAGCAGTTCACGGCTCTCGCCTCAAGCAATAATCTTGACCAGTACACAAGCGCATAGCAGCTGCGTGACAATTGCATACTTTAACACCTGGTCAGTCGAGCCGTGGTGTACTCGGGAGCAGTCAACTGTGATAGGCATGTAGCTGCCTAGCAGCTGCATTCTACAACTACTGCAACACCTGGGCAATTTATTACCCTTATCTGGCACCGTCTCTGATGATGGGTTCGAGTGAGAATCCGAAACGTCAGGCTAATGAAGCTCTTGGTTCAGCAATCATGTCTCCTTACTCGTGACTGCTTCCTGGAACTCGCCTCTTTGCTTCTGTTAGCACACTGGTACGTTACCGATTTTTCTACACGAGGATATATTTTCCCCAAATGAATCCATCCATGTTGACTGTATGTATTTTTTGCTCCCTCAGAACATAGCAAAAACCAGTTATTTTTCAGTAGAAGCCACGCGAGCTATGAGTAGCATGGTTAGTTTTCTGTCTGTTGCAATCCATCAGCTGGCAATCCATGAGCAAATTATAAGATTAAAGTGATCATTATCTTATTAGATACCAAGTGTCAGCTGAAGCTAGGAACTCAGAGAAGTCGGTGGTAAAAGACTCCGACATCGGCTTTGGTATTATGCAGTCGTTTGCCGTACCCTCAGCAGCCCATCTCTTTAATATCCGCTTCTCCAAAGGATAAATTTTGCGCGGGGTTCTTTAAAACATGTTCGTTCTCATCTTTCGTAAATCTTTTTATACCATTTCACGTGACTGATTAGCAAACCTGAAACTAGGTCTGCAATAAGTCTGCTATCTTTAACCTTTTAATAGTGATCGGTATTCCTAAACGGGATGGAAACGTTTCCATATTCACCACTAGTACCCATGCAATTAATGACCGCAAATGCAGGTTTCAACTAACATTAGTTCAGCGCCACCCTGAACGCAGGAATTAATATCAGTTTGCCTACTACAGTACGTGTTTCCGGGAACCATTAAGGATACTCTTCCCACCTGAACTCTTTGTAACAGACCCCCCGCAGTTAGCTCGTAACCTGGTGTATTGCGGTTCACATCAAAGTGTTAAGCCGCCCCAGAGGACTTATCAGCCCTGAGTAAAGGCGACGCATGAAACCGTGCATACCAATCGGGGAAGCTCAGATTACGTGTCCAACTCCCATCATGTCGCTGATGGCATTCATTGAAGGTTTTTACGTTCCTTGATATTTAGATAGATAATTTTGGCTGCTGGGACAACAATTTGCACTTGACAGACATGTCATAGTTACCCTTTCCAAACATCTGAAGACATGCGAGGGCAGTTTTTTGTAGTGTTCTTGTTTCCGCGAAATGCACTTTGTTGAACATCATTGTTTGTCTGAAGGGAGTCCGGTTTGAACCGTATTTCGCCCACTGGCTAGTTTTGATTTCACCTACAAAAACTTCAACAATTCGCTAGCTTCCGGTCTGTGTTTGTCCTTCGAGAGAAGGGAGGAGTTCATAAAACGGAGGATTCAGAGTCTTTAACTAAAGGTATTTCATATCATAAAACGTGACAGTATCGTGCCACATTATTCGAGCATTTAGAATATTACGTGCAATCGAGAGGCTTAATATGTAAAGTTGTGGAGTCATATAGTGAATGGCGCGTCGAAACACCGGCACTTCCAAGCTTTAGCAATAGGCCGTTATGATAAGAAATGCGTTGAAACGTCTTTAATACTGTTTGGGCTGGAGGTTAACCTTAGTGTGTTTCTTTGGCTTGCGATTTGGTCCCTAGAATCGTGCTTATAGCCTATGTTCTACTTCTATTGGTGTTTAATTTGGAGGAAGAAATGTCTGCTTCGAAAAAATTAGTAAAATGTGTGTCTGCATTTTATGTCTAGGTTTTCTGAAAAGATGTATTTCCCACAAAATATTATAACCGTTTCAAGTGCTAACCTGGACTTCAGTAGAGGACGCGAAGAATATTTACGTGAAGGCACAGCCCAGGCGTACGTTTTATCTCTGGTTGATTCCTTCACTTTATTTCTGCCAAAGAACATGGCGTAGGTTCGCGCTTACAATAGATATGATACCGTGGGCACTGTAGGATTGAGCTCATAGTTCGTTATGCACGCTTGCTAACTTCATCTGTTCTCCAGCTTGAAAATGGCCGATTTCATCCCACACTTGATGGTTACACACCGTCCAAGAGTTGCAAAACCTGAAACGATGCCCGGGAGTGCGCCTCAGGCGTCTGCAAGCTATAAAAGTAGCCTACCTGTTAAAGCCTTGCTGACGCCATTGACTTGCCACCAGTTGGCTCGCTTTCGGAGTTATTAGCTTCTGTCTTTTGTTTGTTGAGAGCGATAGCACTAAAGCTCAACTCAGAATACTGGAGCTTGAAGCAATTTCGTCTATTTTCTTCACCATGGAACAGTCCGAGTTGGAAAAAAACACCAAACTTGTTTAGCTTGCACTTCCCACAAGTTGTTAGAATTTCTATTCTCTTAAATGCTGTCCAGCTTTTTTCGACTTTTCTGATTACTATACGATTTTGGAAAGTATCATTAGTCTCACACTGCAGCATCCTTTTCTGAATTTCATCGTTTAACCTCCCAGGGCCTTTTCATCTCTTGGGCAAAGCTCCAATGACTAGCCGCGTCACCACGTGGAAGTATTCAATTAGGTTTTTCTTTACAAAGTTCGTCTTGACGAAACAGTGGCCCCTTTTTGAGAGCTTACAGATAATTTGTCAGTTGAATTTCTAGAAAATGGGAAATACTGCACTAGTGTTCGCTTGCCTTATTACCTAGAATATTTAAACAACTCAGCGCGCTTCATATCTGTCTGTTCTGTCTCAAACGCTCTGTCTAAGGTGCATGTCATCCCAGTAAAATAAAACCCCCAAATTCTGATACTCGCCGGCATAACAACCATTCCATAGGTATCCCCCGTCTTAGCAGTCCAGAGCTGGTGTCACATTTTTAAAGCAGCACAATTGCCACACACGGCTCCAGTAACTGAGTCGTCTTAGCGCTTCGGGCGCCGACGGGGTCAAGGTGGTTGCCATGGTGATGACGGCACGGTAAGGGCGTCGGGCGCGCAGCATGTATGCGAGAGAAGCCAGCATAATTCGTAAAGGTAAATTTTAAAAAAAGTGCAGCTGAATTATTATGACTTACCTCGCCTGCCACATTGTATGCCGTTGTTCGAGTCCGGTTGGTGCCATGATCGGGGGCAGCCTGTTCAAGAGCAATTTGGGCAAGAACACCAGGGCATACGCAACATTCGTAAGTAGTTCAATCGATTATTTGGATACGGAATTTGCAGCGCTGATTCGCTAGACCGACCCTCTGTGCCACGTGGACTGTCCGCGTCGGTTCGAGGTGGCCGTGAAAAAAACAAGTGTGTGACATGCATAAAATTGGAGTTAGGTACCCGCCCAAGAACTGCATATATTCCCACCTCCTATCATCTTAGTTGGATCTGCTACGGAAGCTTGTTGGGGGATTTTGAGAGAGCGAGTGTGTGTGCGTGTGTGTACATCCACAATGCCTAGCCCAACCCACCATCATCGAAACCGACATTGACACCGCTGACCTTTCCTGCCCACAATGTCACCGTTACATTCACCACACACGCACGCACCGGCCTGGTCGGTCACTTGCGAATCCATCACACAGAGACGGGTGAACCAGTGCCTGGAGCACCAACCTATACCCAACACGCTTGATACAACTACTCTAACTGCACTCGCAAATTCACTAACCGTATGGGCCTTTTAGGCCACATGCGTCTTCGCGAAAGCCTGCGGTAGACAACCGCCGGCTACACCATACCATCACATCTTCTCCCATCAGCACCTGTCGCACGCAACATCATCCACCATTAGAGAACGCAGAGCGTTCAATTGACACCCCTCACTTAAGTGAGGAATGTGCTTCTGGGCTCCCAATCTATGTGGCTACTCTGTTGCATGTGTGTTCCGAGTCTGAGACTTTCACGGTGCGCCAAGAGTCGTGGCTTGGAAGATTGCCGACTGACGCTTCAGCTAAATCCACGCAGTCTGCCCAGCTATTTGTTTGTTTGGGGTGGCGGACTGGTGGGCTGAGAGCCAGGCTGCAACAGCTCCCTCTCTATGTGACCTCTGGCACTCTCATGCATGTGAGGACTGTGTGTGTGTGAGTGGGACGCCAAGGTGGGGTCTCAGCCATGCCATTAACCTGCGCCCTCCCCAGTCTCCGGTCTTCTTGACTCTGTCTTGACACCGGGTGCAGGTGGGGGGAGGGGAAGAGAGTGTGGTAGATGTAGCGAAAGCCTACTCCTGCGCAAGTCACCGTTCCTGCTCTCAACCTGCTGTGGAGCACACGGTAGACATCGTCGGATGCGACGGTCGAACTGAAGTGTGTGTCTGCGTGTGTGTGTGTCGCAGGAGACCACAAATCTTTGCCTGCTTACCTGTCCATTTCAGCAACGAGCTAGCTAAACCGCTAGACAACCTTCCCGTCGCTGCCGCTGTCGTTGCCGCCGCAGCTGACGAGAACGCTTCCGGGGAAAACCGATGGTGTCAACTGCGGGACACAGTCCAGTCGACGGCGCTGACCGTCCTCGATCGAGCATGCCTCCAACACCAGGACTGATTCGACGACAACGACGCCGTCATCAGCAACCTGCTCGCCGAGAACAACCGCCTGCACAAAGCATACGTAAACCACCCCACCAAAAGAAAAAGAGCTGCTTTTTACCGTTGTCGCCGCCTCCTACAACAGCGGCTGCGCGAGATGCAAGACGCCTGGACGGCTCGCAAGGCTGAGGAGATCCAAGCGTACGCGGACCGCAACGAATGGAAGAACTTCTAATCCGCGATCAAAGCCTTCTACGGTCCGCCGACCAAAGGTACGGCTCCTCTCCTCAGCGCGACTGCAGTACCTTCCTCACTGAGAAGACACCAATTCTACAGCGATGGGCCGAGCACTTCCGAGGCGTCCCCAACCGTCCCTCCACCATCTCCGACGCCACCATCGGCCGTCTGCCGCAAGTGGAGACCAACGTGGATCTTGACCTTCCGCCGTTTCACCAGGAAACCACCAGGGCCGTGCAACAGCTCTCTAGTGGGAAAGCACCCGGATCGGACGCGATCCCTGCTGAGGTCTACAAGCACGGTGGCTCCCAACTCATGGATCCCCTGATTGGCGTCAAGGAGATGTCCCGCTGGACCGTGCTCGCCAGGCTATGCTCAGTGCCGACGTTTACAAGGCGGTTCAAAACTTGTGGAAAAGCTTGCCTCGCTGTACTCTGAGATTTGACAACAAGGGCAGGTCTCTCGGGCTGCATGGATGCCATCCTCGGGCACATCTGTAAACGCTAGTTGAGCCGGAAAATCTGTGATAACCACAGAGGTATCTCGCTTCTCATCATCGCAGGGAGGTTCTTGTCCATGTCCTACTCCATTGCCTGAACGCGCATCTGGGGCGGGGACTCCTTCCAGAAATGCAGTGCAAATCGCGTCCTTCGTGTTCAGAACACTCCGCTATACTGACGTTCGCCTACGTTCGACTACCAAACCGACGGGAAACTGCTCAAAATCCGCCCCCTGCAAACATCTTTGAAGGTATCCAGGGCCAGTGTGCACGACCTATTGTTCACAGATGGCTGCGTGCTAAACAGCACAACGGAAGAGTATCGACCTCTCCGCTTCAGGCTGCTCCAACTTCCGACTGGTCATCAGCGCAGTTTAGAGAGTGACCCAGCACCGACCAGAGCCAGATACTAATTACACCGAACCCCGTGTGAACGTCAGTGGAACTTGTGGCGGTCTGCTTTCGCTCTCGTCAGCCCGGTTGTCTCTCCGTCGTCCACGCTCCCCCTCAGTTAGTCGTTGGGATTGCTCATAACTTGCCACTTATGTGGCGAGAACTTGAGGCCAATGGATAATGCATCCTTCGCCGATTCACCGCAAGCGGTCAAAGCCCACGGCGCGCCGAAACTGAACTGTCACTCGTCTGAAGACACGGCATGTTCGAAGTGCTCGCTGAGCAGCCCGTACGCTTTCTAGCCTCAGTGAGGCTTGTCCAATCTGATCTGCTTACCTGTCGGAAATCTCGCGTGGACGCTCGTCCTCGACAACCATCCCTCACTGCAGTGGACAAATCCGCATACCCTGGGAGTATGATTTCACAAAATATCAGAACTGACGACGAGGCCGAAAGTCGGATCTCCAAGTCTAATCAGGCTTTCAGCCAGCTAAAGCACTCCGACTGGAGCCGTCGTGGAATCCTACTCCACATAAAACCGAGAATGTACAGGGCTGCTGCGCTGGCAACATTCATGTATGGAACAGAGACTGTAGCAGCTGCACCAGTACCCCTTTTCTCCGTTTTGTCGGTCGATGGCCGCGACAATCTTTGCCAGGCCGCGGACTCACTACCACCCCCACTGGCTAGAAATGGGGCTCCTTCGGTCCAACTGCAGTGACTCCCGACTGCCCCACAAACTATTATCACCTCACGCGCGTCGGACGACCTGGATTGATACCCATGAACTCCTGTGATTATGCGTTTCCCTAATCCGTCCAATCTCATGGCCGGCACTCGTCCAGTCACCCCCACCTACTGACACAGACATTCACCCCCGCGTAAACGACACACCGCGACTGACGCTCTCCGTTAACGGACGTTTATCTCTGTTGCAAGCAAACAGCCAACTTACGGCAGCTTGCCCTGTGTACAGAATAAACTAGTCCTTACAGCTCCCTGACTTCTGACATTAGACGAAACGAACTTATTGTACGGGGTTTAGGTCGATCTCACATCCTTGACCGTCACAAATTGGTGACCCCGACGTGATTCGAACACGCAACCTTCTGATGTAGTCACAAGACGACTACTGTTTATGAAGGTCAAGCAAGAAAACTTAGTCAATTCCACATTCACTACCTCCAAACAGTCCTAAAGGTGAATAGGCAGTAAAGGATCCCAGACGCTGATATCTTGAAAAGAATCGGCGTTCTCAGTATTCACGCCATGCTGAGGCACATCGAACTGCGATGGGGATCTCATGAGGATGGACGACGGGCGCCTACCCAACGTCTATTCCGCGGTAGCTTAGCTGTTGGATGGTTGCAGAGAAAGTTGACACCTTGACAACCTATCCCACGCACCCGCAAATCAACTCAAAGAACAGGAAAAACCTCGCTCAAGATCGACAGGCATGAAACACTGTGATAAAGACTGGAGTCGAAGCCAACCCGATAGCCACTGTTAAAGCAAAGTGAGACTTGCATAACTCGACTGTTAGGACCAGTGACGGCAGTTCCCGAGACCTGCTATCGTGTTCATACTTTCAGCGGATCCGGTCCAATGTTAACATGATTAACCCACCTCTTATCTCCCAACACACCGCCACTGGCAACACCAATGAGGACACTATTGCAAATCTGCAAATCATTACGGTTACTGTCCGTACCACCCAAATGCGGACTGAATTTCAACGTGTCCTCATTTCGACCGCGCTTTCTCATCACGCACAGGCCTCATCGCTCACCTGCGAACCCATCACAATGAGATCAGCAAGTCAGCACCCGTATTCCTGATGCACACCCGTGACACGCCTCGTCTTTTTGCAGTGCCCCAAGACATTCAGACACCAAAGAGGTCTAACCGACCACGATAGCGGAGCCCACTGCAATGTCATCACGGTAAACCTACCGGCTACACCTGAAAACTCCCCTACTACCAGTCCTGCCAACTCAACCGCCACCAGCGTCGTCAAAACTAATAACATAGCCACACCGCCGGCCCACTAGCCACAGTCATATAATGTCCTTACAACCATCGTGCATTTGCGTCACATCGGCCTGGTCGGGCACTTACGAATCTATCGCATTGAAACTGGCATATCAATGGCAAGAGCCCCGTCACGCCCCCTTCGCCTGTCCTCGCCGCCTAAGGACATCCGGTCATCGCATGGGCCCATTTGGGCGTATCAAACCTTCGGCATGTCCGCGATCTAGATCCAATGATTACACCTTGCCCTACCTTTCCACGCACGTCTACAGACCACGCAAATCCCCTCGACACCACGCGACACATCGCGTAACAATCACCAAGCGCGTAATCCACTTCATCGTCGCCGCTGTGTCCGGCTTAACGTCACTTGTCAGAACATGCACACCTTGCACGAGTGGGAAGCATGTCCTTTGTGGTATCCTGGTAAACAAGGCGATCAGGCCGTGTTTGGCACTCGTAGTCGGGCTGCCTATCGCCGTCAGCCATTGCGTCCACTTTCATCACCAGCTAGTTGATAGGCTCAGACATTCAACTGGAAGAGCTTGGGGCGGGCACTGGCGAGCCCATCCCCACGGCAAATCAGCACATTTCTCAGTAGATTAAGTCTGACGCGCTTGAATCCGTCACGATTCCCTAGACTTTATGGCTTGGCTGATTGCCAACTGACCGGATAACACGGTCCGCGTGGTCAGTGCGATGTACAGCGCGTGACCGATCTCATGAGATGTTGGCCAAAATTCTCGAATATGTTTCCGATTAGGAAGGATTGCTTAAGCGAGGTTGTTATGCTGATTATCATCCAGGATGTCGGCTTTTGAATGCACTTCTTTTTGACCTGCAGAAACCACACTCAGTAAAAAATGGCTACTTAAGTAGCATGCATTTTTTATATTGATTTTCGATGGCCTTATAAATTCAACTATATTTAATAGAAAACATGTACAAAAATATGCTTTCTTTTGCTCATTTGGAAGAAAATCCCATTATCTTCATATTTTATACCCGAAGAAAGTGTATATTTAGGTTTTTAAAAAGTCCCCAATTCCCGAACAAATTGTGTTGTACATTTCATGAAGAGCATTAGTAAACGGACATATGCGGTCCTGTATGCATGGACATCGCACGGTCTTAAAAATCTCATAATTAGAAACTTTTTAAAACCTTAATATACACCTTCTTTGGGTATAAAATATGAAGATAATGTGATTTCCTGTCAAAAGAGTAAAAGAAAGCATATATTTGTGCATTTTTTCTTTTAAAATGTATCTGAATCTATAAGACCACCGAAAATCAATAGGAAAAATGCATGCCAATTAAGTAGTCATTCTTTACTAAGTGTGGTTTCTGCAGGAGGTCAAAAATAAGTGCATTCAAATGCCGACATCCTGGCGAGTCCGAAATGTTATGGGGTTATGCTGCATTCTAATCAGCATAACAACCCCACTTAAGTAATCCTTCCTAGTCGGAAACGCATTCCAGAATTTCGGGCAACATCTCATGAGATCGGTCACGCAATATATGTGGGATGACTGGCCGGAGGACCGAGAGTCAACTTCAATGACTCCTCAATGTGGCCTCTATGATGACACTCTCATCGGTATGAGATCCGAGCCACACTTACAAACGCGTGGCACACCTGGAATGGGGATCAGTTCGCGTGTGACGGGCGTGGAGGAGCCGCTTAAATTTCTTAGATACTGCACCCGAACGCGCCTTCCTCTATCTTGAGATTGTTTTGTCATCTGCTGACGCCCAATTTCACCTCTTTTTATTCGGAGCCGGGCCTGAAGGTCGTAGTGGCCAGGGTACGCCTTTGGCTTAAGCTGTCACGACAATATCAGCTGTAAGGAAGTCTGTTCCGTGCGTATGAAGGAACGGACGCTCCGCGCCACGTCAACCATCGCGCCTAACTTCGCCTCAGTCAGCTTGCCACTGGCACACGATGGTGATATGAAAGAGGAACCGGGGCCAATTCCGTGTTTTCTCCCCTCTCCGCCTTAATAAATACAAACAGCTAAGTCAGTTGACTAAATAGTCGGCCATTAAGACGAAAACCATGCTGCAATAGGTCTTCCAAAACATTACCTATGTGACGCTGACTTGTGTGAAACCGGAAAGCCCGCACTGAAGATGGGCTCGTGTCGATTTGGAAACTAGCGCGTGCGCAGCTTGCGTGCGCACGGTCTCAGCTCATCAGGCAATACTTCCACAAGCAAGCCCACTTTTCAGAAGCGGGTTGGGTGAGTCATGTGTAGGTCAAATCCACCACAAACAAGTTCGTGTGCAAATCATCATATCGCGTTTGGGAAAATGGTAGCACTTTCGACGGGCGAATTACTGGACTACAGACGCTCACCACTTCAGTTGCCTTGGTTACATCTGTCCCGAAATCCGCCTACGCGACAAAGAATGCCAATAGAGGCCGTCAAATCGCCCCGGTGAAGTATACTTGCTAATGATGCGGTTGTCAGCGTGGATAAAAGTCAAAACGACCCAGTCGGTGCGTGGATGAGCGACAGAATCACGACACATCAAGGACTCTCAATACGTGCCTTGAAAGTGTCAGAAGCCACATAGGAGCACGATTGGCGGGCACCTAGGCTGGCTCAACACTCACTACCACTAACTTACCCGTTATTTCTCGCTCTGATTCCAATGATTCCGCGTGGCACGAGAGAAACTATCCAAGGTCTGGTGACGGACATACCAAGTGACAGTCCCATAGACCTCTAACTCCCAATGGTAGCCTGGGAATCCCCTGCGAAATGAGAAGTACCGGAGGCCGGGACATCCTTCGAATCCCCGTCCCATCGCATAGACCGCGGCAAGCACAGTTAACTGCTGCCAATGTTTTTGGTTGGGAGGAGCAAGGAGACAGCTGACAAAATTACGGGTCAACGTACGCGCCGGAGCTCGAGCTACCAGCTAGTTTAAAGCGCATCTTAACGGGTCTCACACTTGACGACGAGGTACAAAAGTAACTTGTGCAAGACGGTGTACAGACGGCTCACCAACTTTTGTCCCGTGCCAGGCGTACTAGCCGAAACGGGAACTCGCGAGGAACTCAACGGTCGTGTTCGAAAACGTTCTCATCTACCCATGCGTGGTCGGTAGGGAAAACTGCGCAGCCCAACCCCTCCTCTCGCTTACACAAATGCATTGCAAATGTACTTTGGCCAATCAAGTTTACTGACCCTGAAATATGCCTATCTTAAATCGCAGCTCGGCTGTACCAGACCTCTACCTGGTTATAGTGGTAGTTATGGAAGACGGCCTCGCGACCCTGCTCGCGTGAACACAAGCTTGGTGGCGCGCGTCTGGCGGAGGACTCGGAACCATTTCCTGTAGCCGGTCAGCCAACGCCCACAGTCTACGTACGTTAATCGTCCATTCTAGATTTTCAGTTAGAAATTCGCCCGCCCGCTACTTAGGAAACGATCCAGGTCTGGGTAGCGCATCAGATTCTGGTCTTCACCTAGGCGGCGGCACGTGCCACCCGTCTGCTTTTCGTTTATATAGATTAACTTCTTCAAAGAAGTCCTGAAGAATTCTCTCTATTTTGTGTTCTCTCGAGTTCTACTGACTTTTTCATATTGCCGCATTGTCCAAATGAAGCACACACTCAGCCGTGGCTGCCTGTCTGGAGTGTTTCCATGCGGTTCAAGGGCCGTCTACTTTGAAGTTCGTTGTCCGTCCGGCTTACCTAACGGAAGCCACTTACAGCGATTAAACACCTTTCTGCATAATTTCCGCTGTTCCCATCCTAATTGCAGTACAGTACTCCCCAATTCTCCCCCTCCACACTCTTCAAGGTATACTCTTGGGTGGTAGTACTAAAAGCATATTCAGAAAATGAGCCTGCTTACGCGTGCACATTCTGTGGATTCGAAAGTAAATCCGAGTTTTTAATGAAAGATAAAAAGAGAGAGAGGGACAGGGTTACAGGTGATGGTTATGTTGTATTTAATGTGTGCTCGGAACTTAGCCTGGGATGCAATAAGGTCTGTATATACCATGTGCATGAAGACGGCGCCTAGCGCGTGTGAATGCCTGGGTGAATGAGTAGGCCTGCCTGAGACAAAGTTATGACGCGGATCGAAAGGCGTCTGCAAGCAGTTGGGGGAAGGAGGGTAGTGGCACGTGTTGCTATATCTGCGAGGGGGTGCGGTTACTTCTCCTCGCACCATTCGTTCTCTTTCTTCACCTGCAATGCGGGGGGGAAAGTCCAGTGTTATGCATAGAAGGAGCTCTGAGGTTTTAGAAAAACAGGGAAACTGCGGCAACCCCCCCCCCCCCATAGTCCAGTCACATGCTAGGATTTGAACGAAATTAATGCTCGTGGAATACTACATCTTACAAAGACGTAATGTCCCTATTATTGGTTAAAAGTTCGACCTTGGGTTCGCACAGTTGTTTCTGAGAGATCGGCAACCAAAAGAGACAGGTGTCCTACCCCATGAGGTATAAATCGAAATTCTGAAATGTGTTTTCGATTAGAATGGATGACTTGGGTGAGGTTTTGGTATTATCTTGCAGCATAATTCCAGAACATTTAAATCACGCCAGGATGCCGCTCTTCGAATGCGCCTTTTGTCGCCGCCTGTAAGAGCCACACTCGACTACTTAAGTAGCACACAGTCCTTTTCACTGATTTCCGATGCCCTCAAAAATTCAAATTGACGTTACAGAAAACGTGCATTCGTTTGGTAACCACCTGTGTATTGTTCAAATTTTGTACTTGAAGAAAGGGTAACTTTCAGTTTTAAAAAACCATTTCAATTCCCAATAATCTTGAACCCGATCTGCCGTTGCAATTGCGTTCAGCGTTCACAAAACAGAAGCTGCACACTTTCCGCGTAGGGAAAAGCACATAGTCCTCTACGCCGTTAAGAGTATGGCAAACAGGACACATGACATCTTTCAATGGATATGGACGCATACGATGTTGACTGAATGGACATTTCACGGCTCCAAAAATCTCATAATTACAAACTTTTTCAGAATGAAAAAACTTCCTTAAGCATAAAATCCGAAGACGTGATTTACGACCAAATGTGTGCACGAAAGGATATTTCTGTACGTGCTGTCCATAAAAGATAATTGGATTTATGAGGGCAACGAGTCACATTATGCAAGCGGTCATTTTCCCAGAATGTAGTCCCTAAAAGAGGCCGGAAAAGTGCGCATTCGGAAGCCGGCATCCTGGCGTGTTTAAAATGCCTTCAATTATGCTGCACAATAGTGTATAATACAACCCCACTTAAGTAGTCCTTCTTGATCGAAAACGCATTTTGGGATTTTGGTTAACATTTCTTGAGATAGGTCACCAACTGAAGCGAATGGGCACTGTGCCCTTCCGAATCCTAGGACGTCAAACATTTAGGCAATTGAGGCAAGTATAAAGTTAAGCGACCACACGCACCTGTTCTTCCTCCTGTGGGGTGAAATCACACTTGATATTGAAAATTTTCCGTAACTCCTCCGGTGACTTGCCCTTAATCATATTGGCGACCGATTTGCAGCAAACATCCAAGAGGCCCTTGATTTCCAGGTAATTGGCAGCCAAGATTAATTCGAAGAGCGTGCCTTGGTCGACCCGGAGGAACTCCTGGTCCC